>SNQJ01S0086498.1:68650-86610 GCA_010110895.2 Picea sitchensis | reverse complement strand
AATATTTAATTAATATTATTAATGCTAATCAATATTTAATTAAAACCATATTAGGACAATTAATTATCAAATTAATTATAATTAATAATCCCTATACATCTATTTAAGCAGGGTTGTTACAAACAAAAACACATGAAGATTTGAACGAAACAATGTCATCAAGAGTATGTTCACCAGGTAGAGAGATTTAATCCATGCATAGAATGGGTCCAACCAGTCTGATTTAGTGCTATTCTTTCCCAAAAATCTGACCCTTTAAACATTTGAAGACCCCCTATTTAACATAGTTGCAGAGGTTCTCGTCCTTAGGGGACCGAGACCTAATTTTAGGTGATTGTTTGTAAAAAAAAATTCTAACTTGACTGTGACATTTGACTTAATAAACAAGAGTGGTTCTTATCACACACAGAAGGCCACTTTTGTATCTAATGTAAAAAAATGTTGGAATTAATCAATGAAAAACTACTACTATCTCTGAGACGAAACTGATGCATGCATTGGAGGAACTAAATTGGCAGAAAATAGACCTCGGAGTGGCAGAGAAGAACTCTGTGTTGAGTAATGGCATGCCTGCAAGTTGTTGGGTGCCATTGGAGACATTTGGATGCATGAGTAGATCTCTACTTGAGGAAGAGACAATCTGTTGAAGTGTTATGGAACCAATCTGCATCGACCTGTGACTAAGACTTAACTATTTGTCTGTGTTTGAGATTTCGGAAGCTAAGCGCACTCCATATCGACTGTAGCTAACCCTTCTCCTTGCTTTCACTGTGATGAACTAGTTGTGAACATGAAGACGTGGAGGCAGAATTCCAATAGGAAGACAGGACGTGTGAAGGTGGACGATGTGGATGTAGATGAAGTGGAGGGGAGTGGAGGTGACATGAGTGAGTGGAGGACAGATGGCACATGGCGAGAGGGGCGGTATTGAGAGGCAATCTGGAAGGATTTCGGAGGAGGGGTAGGCAGTAAGAGGATTAGAGAGGTGGGGGTATAAAATCCTGAGTAGCCACCATGTTAGGTAGGTCCCGTAGTGGGGAAACCACTCTCCCAGACCCCCCCCAGCATTAAAGGTAGAATGGTCGAGGGGGTTCGGGATGTGATAAGGACTGTTGATCTGGAGGAAGGGGGTGTCGCCGAGGCGATCAGCGTGGGAGTTAAGCGGGGAACATGTGGCGAAATTTGAGCGGTAACGGGAGTGTGAGTGGAGGTGAGAGGAGGTCATGACAAGGAGAGTAGTCAGAGAGGGTGACAAGTAATGAGGGATAGAAGTGTTGAGTCGGCAGAGGAGCGGTATGTACGTGGGAGTGTGAGTGGAGGTGATGAGATGACTGACATCATACAAGCAGGTGATTTCAGAAGTTGTCGAGGTTGTTTTGGGTCCACACAATACCTTGGATAAAGTCCTTAGATAAATCCTATATAAGGAGATGTTGTGTATGTTCTAAGTATTTTACAGGCCATAAGATTAATTAGTCATTGTGTTGATTGGGTCTTTTATATACCTTCCCTAAGATTATTTAGATATGGTGTTTATTATATTATATCATTACTAATTTACCGAAGTTGAACAGAAGGATAATAAGTGCAGAGAAGAGGTTTCATTTCGTTTCGTTTTTGCGTCATATGCCTCCTATCCACCACGATCTAGTTCGCTTGAGTAGTAGAATGAGGGATTGAAATGATGTTTATTATGGATTTAATTAGGCCTTATGTTAATTATGTTCTGGCAAGTTTGATTTGAATTCGTTCGTCAACCAAGATTTCTATTTAACATATTTTTTCTTAGCATTAAAATTTCCAGTGCTGCTAAAATTCGATGTTTAAATTGTTAAGAATTGTGAAACTTCTGTGATAAAATGTTATTCAAATCCAGTGTTTAAAATGTCGAATTTTGGAGAATTTTTGTGTATAGTCTTGTCTAACTTCTGGGCTTAATTTGTCGAGTGTTGCGAGACTCTGTGTTGCGGAAAGGAAACTCCCAACGTCTTCACTTCCTTGCGCTGCCACTGATGTGCCTTTACCCGAGACCTTTCTGAGCTTGGATACCTCAATGCTTGTCAGGATTCTGTGTTTCACTTGCATTTCTCGCCCATCTTATTTCACCATAGTGCTTCTAATTTGAGTCGACCCCAGCCTGAGCTTGCTTTTTTTCTTTGCGTTCTCCTTGACCTCTACGAAATGGGTAACATCACACAGCGTTGGGCTTAAAACCGCCCAGCAATTTGTGTCCTCAACCACACACAACGTTTTGCACTCAAAACTTCCCAGCAGTTTGTGTCCTTCTGCAACAACCTCTCACAACGTATGTTCTTAAAACTTCCCAGCAGATCGTTTTTCCCTCAACAACTTCACCCAGCAATTTCTTTCTTAAATCGCTTATGACTTGAGTGATCTCTTGCCAAGTGTGCTAATGGTTGATTTCCTCTGCGTGCTCTTTTTCCCAGCGACCTCTTATCTCTGGTAGCAGCTTGCTATCAAGGCCCTGCGCTCTTCTTAATTTCCACAGCGTACTTCTGAATTCGCCCCGGGTTTTTCCCCTTAGTTTCGCAATGATTTTTTTGGGAGGGACATACCCTCGGTCAGCTGATTCACAGTTTCTGTGGGGACCCTTGGCTTTAAAGAGTTGGATGGTCTATCAGTGTTGTAGCGTAGCATGCTCAACTGTGGGTACAGTCGGGCGTTCGATCTACTTTTAGGGTTGTTGTCGTAAGGTTCGGTTTACCTTGTTTGATTAAGACTGATATTAATCACAGGTTCAAAATCGGTGGGGTAGGGATGCCAGGTAGGGATGCTCATATTGGTCCCTTGTGACAAGGTTGGAAGGGTAGATGACCCTTGGGATAAAGGTTAACTTCGGTGGGTTTTCTGACGTCTCTACCCCTGCTGAGTCACAAGTTATTGGTATATCTGACTTGCGAGCTGTTGAATATACTCTTGAGAGGTAGCGGACTGTTGAATATATTCTTGAGAGAAGTCGTGAACTGTTGAATATACTCTTGGAAGGTCGCTGTTCCCATAATTAAAAAAAGGTTAATATTAAAAAATAGTTAAAATTGCAATCTGAAATTATTCCTTCAAACGATATTATCCTTACTCTTTTATTTCGGTAAATTTTATAAATATAAAACTTAATTAATGTTCATATTATAATAATTATATAATATGGAATTACGAAAATTGGTTCGTCTTATCGTTTCACTCTCCAACAAATGAATCCAAGTCCATAACAGTTCTCTGTAATACTTTTATAGTCTTAAAGGATAGGTATATGTTGAATTTCGTCCATATGAATAGATTCCATCTACTTTATGACAATATTAATTGGTTGGGTTTTCCATTATACTACTTCGATGTTGAGAAGACCCTTTCGAATATTCTCAAGATTTTTATAGGTTAGATTTTGGTCCGGTCAAACTCAAGACTGTCCATTTGGAATCATGTACAACCTTCACTCTTTTCTCTCATTTACAACTGTAGTTTGCAAGAGGTGGATTATGAAGCCCTTGCAATTTCTAATCTTGGTCCTATCAGTGGCTCTTTCTCTAGGTGGTTAATGTGCTAATCCTTATCCTTCAAAAATGGTGAATTCTACTTGTCTAATCTATCATTCTTTATTAATCAAAATGGGGCTTTGGCTTATTCATCCTTCGTCCTTGTCAAATTTAAGTTTTCCATCCTCTTTTAGTCTTCTCTCTAAGTACAGTTACTTTCACGTTGGGCAATGTCAAATCCAAGTTAATTGCTTGATTAGCTTTCTTTAACTGTCAAATGTCTTGTAATCATTAAAGAGGATGACTATTCCATCTTGGCAGTACACCTGCATATTTCTTATTAAACTTGCCCTTAATTTGTTAATGTAATTCCCAAAATACTATGGTAAGAGACAACCTAGCTTGACCTACATTTTACTTGATGCCCTGAGACTGGCCCTCGACATTGCCATAATTGGATTTTGTCGAGGTTGGATTGAAGGTGATTAGACCTTTTGCGTGCAAGGAATTTATGACAATGAATGATAGTTAGACCTTAGATATCCTTGCACAATAAATTAATTATTGTACTCTTGCGCCTCAATTTAAGATGATGTGAATTGAGGTAGGTGATTATTTAAGCACTTAGATCTTTGGCACATCAATTTTAATGTAAATATTGAATGCTTAGGGGTTAGACTACCTGCGCGCAATGAAGTTATGAGGTGATGAATGATGGTTGGATAGTCCTTGCATTAACTAGAAGTAATGCGATGGATGGATTGATGGATTATTTAGTATGCGTCTTATTTTAATTGATAATTACTTGCGCCATGTTATATTATAGCCAGGTGTGGACGATTGTGTGTGTAGTTACTTAGGTGCCTTAAAACATTATTGAGTAATCCCCTGCGTTGTTGAATATGTTGTGATTTAAGTATTTATATTATTGCGCATCTGAATATTGTTGGATGTCATTGATTCAGTTAATAGATTATGGCGTGCATTGATTTTGATGACATGTGATCGATCCTGTGTTTAGTTTTCCATTGTGCCTTGAGTTAGAATTGATGTACACTTTGTGCCATGAAAATAAGGATGACTTTTACTTGTGCGCTATGGTTTGCGTGGGTGCAAGTTAGTTATAGAGTATTTTTTATCTTGCGTGATAGAATAAAGTCCATCACGTCGCACCTTACCTTAGGTCATTGTATGATGGAGCTATAATGGGAATTTTGTGATCGTGATTTGTTGTTAGAAATTTGGCTCCTTGAAATTTCACGTGATGTTTGGTCTGTTGTGAATTTACTTAATCTTGCGCCTTGACGTTAATGTTGGTAGATGATGAGTTATACCCTTGATTACTCTTGCGTCATGTTTAATTAACGCATTTTTCCTAGCGAAAACAAAAAATTGTACCAGGTGTATGTCGTTTGTTGGTGTAACGGTGGGGTCATTACAGTCATATTATTTTCTTTCTCTTTCCATTTCTTCTTTCCCTCTTTGGAAATTCCTTGGTTCTCTTTCTATTTGGAACCACTTTGTTGTCCTTTAATGTAACCTATATTTTCCATATATTGTGCTTACACATAGGCATCATCCACTATCCTAGGCTTGAAGAGAATCACATGCTTTATAAAATGACTATGTAGACCCCCCAAATACTTCAGAAGTACATTTGAGTTCTTGGGAGAGATAGCTTGCATGATAGGAATCTTCTTGAATTCGGTGTTGTACTCTTGCACACTTTTCCCCTACATTTCCAAGAATTAACACCAACATATTCATTGGTACACAACATAGGGTAGAATTGGGACTTAATGAGGGTTTTGAAATACTCCCACTTAGTTACTACCAGATCACCCTCCAACCGAAGTTTCTATGTGTGACTTTCCCACTAGGTTAATGCATGGCCCTCTAATTTCAGCTGGGAAAACGTAATCTTCTTCTCCTCATCTATATTGTGAACACTGAAATAGACCTATAATTGATGCAACCAATCATTCAAATTTACTACATTTATATCACCTTAGTATGGCTTGATATCCACTTTCGCTTCCATTTTAAATAAATACTAAGAAAGGGTAATGGCACTGGAACTTGGCTTCTCTTTCCCAGGGTATCTCCTCGACTCCTTTTTTGGGTCTTCACATTCTCTCGATTTCCCATTTGATTTGATCTCTGAGTTAGAGCCTCAAACCTCCCTGAATATTTTGAGTTTGTTTGCTAGAGTTTCCATGAGGAAGGTCATATTGCGAGAGATATCAGTGAATTTATCTTCCAGCCTCACAAATATCTCTTCTATTGGATCTCAAGGGTTGTTGTTAACATACCCATTCCCCATGGCTAGGTTTTTGTGATTTTCTTCTTAAGCCAATTCCCGGATCTAGAAAATTTCCACAAATACCCCAAAGAAAATGGCTCTGATACCAACACTATTTGTAAACAACCATGGATATCCACTCGATCAGTTCATCACAACAGATCTTGTAAAATTATGAAATATTAGACTATGCAAACTAATTTTCCTTATATCCCAGATTAATTAATTACTATTTTTGCTTGAGTTTATGAAATAACTGAAATACAAAATGAAAGAAATGAGCATTAAAATAACACACCATCCACACACAAATGAACACAATATATATCCTAGGAAACCCAATACATGACAAAACCCAACTAGAAGGATATTTCTATGCTCTACTCTCTTTTCTTTAGTTATGGAAATGCAAATACAAATAAAGAGGCACTCACTACGAAGTTACCTTTGACATTGTGGCATGTATGGATTCTATAGAATCTTTTCATCCTTTTTTATGCTCTCTAAATACCACTCATATATGCTCTTCTCAACTATGTAACAAATCCAATTCTAAAGAATGGAACCCCTTCTCCTCCTAACGGCTTGGTATTTAACATATCCCAATAGTCGTCTAGGGTTAGGGTTTTTGCATCCTCAACCCTCAATAAGTGATAAGGTTTGGAATTTCTAGAATCTTCTTGAAATTTCACATGTGGCTAGCCCCATATGTGTGAGTAATGGGGGTTGATGTTTCATCCACTCGTACCATGGTGGTCAACAAGGTAGGTCAACTTGCAAGAGGCATAACTTTCACACACGAGCTCTAATTGAGGTGATTTTCACACCATTGGAAAGGTATCCATATGTATATCAATGTCAAGGGTATGTGCATAAGTTTTGGATAATGTAAACCCGTAAAATATCATTTAATTCCTCAAATGGGTCTGGAAGGTTTTGGACCCCAATTTTCCAAACTAGGACCTTGCATTAAAATGGCCCTGCAAGCCAATTCCTCCAATGTTTTCCACCTAGAAAGTACCAATATATATGAGAAATTATATGATGATCCAATCCAGATCAATAGAATGAATAAATATTTGTATGGATTGAAACAGGTGCCATGGGCATGGTATGAGAATATGATAGCTTCTTTCTTTGACTTTGTTTCAAGTGTTGGGAATAAAATCATAGTATTTGTTTGCTACATGTGAATGATGTACTTATATTAATTGTGATTCATATGGATGATTTAATATTCACTGGAAATAATGTTGATTCAATTTTTGGTCTAAATTCAAAATTTAATGATACATTTGAAATGATCGACTTAGGTATGTTTCATTTATTTCTTAGCATCCAAGTTATGCATTTGGATGATGTTATCTTCATTTCTTAGCCAAAGTATGCTTTGGATATATTGAATCAATTTAAAATGGAAGACTATAAACCTTGTTCTACTAATTTTTATTTGAAAGTTAAGTTAACTAAGGATTGATATTATCATATATTCAATGCTACTGTGTACAAGAAAATTATTGCCAGTCTTATTATTTGAATCATAGTACACTTGATATTGTCTTTATCATTAGTATAGTCTATAGGTTTAGTAAGTTAGGAAGGATTCAAAGGAGAGCCATATAAAGACCACAAAGTGAATTGTTCATTATATCAAAGGTATATATCATCTTTCCATTAAGTATTTTAGTAGAAATTTTTAGAATAAGTTGGTTAGATATATAAACACTCACTATGTTAGAGATGGGGATAACTTGAATTCAACTTCTGGATATTTGTTCCATCTCGGATCTAGACATTTACTACCTTAGACAATTGGTACAACAGAAAGTGGAATCTTTTATTTATTACCAGACAGATGGTCATATTGCTAACATTTTTAGTAAGCCATTAACATAAGTAAAGTTTCAATCTATTATTAATCTTTAAGGAGGTATCATCTTAGGTGGTGTTGAGATAATTCCACCTCTTGATCCTCCATTTTTTGTTTAACAAGGAATGTTTGCTAGCGGGAAAACCCCCCTACACCAAGGTTCAAGATGTAGACAGAGCGAATAACCATATAAAATCTAATAAATCCTCTATGCTACCCCAAACATACCAAAACTAATGTAAAGAAAGAAAATGGAGAAGAGATCGGGTAACTATACCTTTGATCCCATGTCTAGTGACGATCTCCTCATGCTTGGAAGTTCCACTGACTGCACATCTCCTCCCAAGGCTGACCTGAATCCAAAGATAGGAAAACAAAGAAATACAAGAATGCTATTCTATCCATAAGTTAGGGTTAGATATTAAGTGTCAAGTATAAATCAATAAAAATACTCAAAACACCATCATTTGGGACAAGAAAATGTGATTCTTTTATTCATAATAAAAATATTATACCTTACAATCTGAGTCGGCTAATGTTCCACGAACCTAGTCTGGGCTCTTTACCATGCTCCAAATGCACCTTGAATGAACTTCTTCTCTCAACCTTATTATCACCTCTATGGAAAGCGAATGGATTGAATGGAGGAAGAAGGGGTTGATGAGGGTATGTTGAGGCAATATCTCACAAAAGGAAACAATATCTTGGGCAAGGAGGGGAGTGAAAATGTGTAGAGTTTCACTGTTCGTATGCTTAGATTGGAAATGAGAGCCCAACACCTCCTTTTATATTCCAAAAGGATGGTTATTCGTTTGGGTGACGAGCTATAGTAGGTGGATTAGTTGGGAAACCTTCAATATACCATGAATTTCAACGAATTCCTTGCAAATTTTTATTTTTTGCAACTTTTGCAAGAATACACGAGATGCAATGGTGCAACATGCGTATGTACGCGAGATGTAATTGTGCAGTGTGCGTACATATTCCAAAAAATGGTTTTTGAAGAAGATGTTCTCAACAATGCTTTGGAAATATATGCAAGTAAGAGGGACAAGGCCATGTATGCAAGAGTAGGGAATTTTAGGGCTATAATAGACGCCCCCTAATGTGTGAGGTAAAAAGAGAAACCGATGGCCGAAATACATTACAATATCTTCACTAATGTACGATATCGAGTGAGCTCAGGACCAGAGTTCGAGAGGTGCCATCTGCAAAACAACAATCGTCTCTCTAAGGCGGGCATACCCATGCTCGGGATGAAATAAATCATGGCTGCCAATCAAATACACTACAGATCCATGTCATATAACTATATAAAGTGTATCCGCAAGCAATACACAACAGATCTACATGTCAAAATCAGTCAAAGATATACAAGTATAGTATCCATCTTCAAGAATCTAGTGACGCCCGATGGCTAGAGATGGGGCCTTCAGAGATCGAGCAACAACTTCAAGATCTTCAAAAATCAGGTAGGATTAAAATGGGAGTGTATAACTCACTACCCTGAGGACTTCAACTGCTCGTCGAAAAAATACATGAGTATCTCGATGATCAAGCAGAGAACTTCATCGATTTTGAATCAGGACTTGACTGGACTCTCGAGATGGCTGACTCATGAGGTCAAGAGACAAACTGCAGAAAGACCAACTCAGGTTGGGTGAAACTTCCCTTGGACAAAAGCACGAAAGATGATCATACTTAGGAAACTTGACATTGACATAAGTTCACGATGTAGGAGGCAACACAAACTCTCCATGTGTTTGGAAGAGTAACTGAATGGAGGAGGATACAACTCTATGTAGCGAGAACAACTTTCTAAGGTCATACTAGATCCCAATGCTTGATGAAAAAATGGAAGGATGTCCTTTGTCCAAGGGAGACTCTTTGTGCTGCTAAAAAAGAGAATACGTATTTCCCGTCCCCTCTTTTTGGGATATTTGATTTTTTTGTCTTTTTATGTTTTTTAAGAGCTTGAAAAAGAATAAAATAATGCTACATTACAAAGGAGGAATGAGTGTCGCAAGCAAGCATACTATTTCCAAGCTCAAGGAACACACTAATGCTTAGAGAAAGGAGACATGTGCAGGAAAAGGACACTAAGGGAAAATTCCTCCATGGGTCAAGGTGTCAGGTCGCAGAGGCAAGAAGTGATACAAGGCTTGCATATAAGGCATGCTTCAAAGGTTCAGTTGAGAGCAACATGGAGCTGACATTAGGCCAAAGACGCAGAGATGCAAATGTGATTAAGCAAGACACAATGAGACCCCTTCAATGTAATTTTTATGATCCTAGAGAAGGTAATGTTGGTAGTTTTTTCACATTTAGAGAGTCTGGAAAAACGTAAAAGAAGACTCCAGGGAGTACCTTTTTTAGAAATAGTCTAGTCGGTTCGAAAAAGGATTAAAATGGCACCGAAAAGAAGTCTATTCAAAACCATTTTAACAAGTGTGACAAAGACTTGAGATCACTCAACAATCTTTTCAATTTTAAGGATTTTGAAAAGAGCTTAACTATGGACTCACAACCTTTTTCTGATTTTAGTCTCCTTAGCCCAAAAAAGTATAAAAGTCACTGAGGAGAACTCTCCCAGTGAGACGAATCTCCTGAGGCATACCTTTTTCCGCTATAATCTATAAGATGGAAAAAGGGTTAAATTCATGCCAATAGATGTTCTTCTGGACCAATTTAATGAGTGTGAAGGAACAAGGTCACTCGACAATCTTTTCAATTTTAGGGAGTCTGAAGAGAGATTAACTATGGACTCTATGGGGGTTCCTTTTTCGTAAGTAATCTCCAAGGCCCGAAAAAGGTGATAAACCAAAACCAAGGAGAATACATTCCTTTTTCGAAGATTTAGTCCCTTATGCCCGAAAAGGGGTTAAACTTACGCCTGAGAATACTCTTCTAGTGAACCAAAGTTCCTAGAGCATACCTTTATTCATGAAATTGCCATCCAGACCGAAAAAGGGGTAAAATACCATCGGACAAACGTGCCTTCAAATTTGAGTTTGGCAAGCATGAAGGGAAACAAGATCGCTCGACAATCTTTTCATGTTTAGAGAGACTGAAAATGGATTAAAGAAGACTCCATGGGGATAATTTTCTCATTTAATCCAGACAAGATCGAAAAGAATAAATATAGTCTCGTCGGATGTTGCTTTTGAATTTTAAAGCGATCTTGAAAGACAACAAAGCGTGCTCATTTGGGAGTCTCGCGGGGTAGAGTCTACACAAACACTAGGAACATACAAAGGGGAATCCTGAAATAACGTTGAATTAGGATGGTGATTATCAGATGCCAGCTGGTCGACAGTGACCATGCTTCCATTATGAGGGAAATGCATCACCAAAAAGAGAGTAGACACCACAACATTCATAGCATATACATAATCATGCCTGAGAATCATATTGAAATATAATGGGTCTTAAAACACTATAACATCGACAAGGATAGTCTTCCCACCTAATGAGATAGGAAACTGAGGAAGAATCCCCAAATATTCACTAGGACATCTGTCAAAATCCAAAAACTCATGCGAAGTAGACACAAACTCGGGAGAACCCAAAGATTTCCAAGTTGAGGAGGATAAAATACTTGCAGAGGCCCCTTCATATACAATACATCGATAAATGTTATTTGAATTAACTTCAACCCTTATTTGAAAAGGTGCAGAAGAAGGAAAATGAGGCTCAACAAGGTCATAAAAATCAAAGGAAACCATCCTAGGGCTTGGAGGGGGTGTGCTCGAAGTGAGCGGAATGCCCCTTTGTTCTGAAGGTACTGACCTGGAAATGCTAAAAACATAATCGGTAGACACATCATTCCCCAATAGAAGAGTGGAATCAGCCGAATATTGCATCATCGTGACCACTTTGGTAGACTCGACACTCTCCAAGAGAAGAGAGGGATCAACCGAAGACTTCATCACCGTGACCACTTTCTCAACCACTGGTTGAATAGGATGCGATACACCATGGTCTACATGCACATCACCCCCAAAAAGAGGAGTTGGATCAACCGAATATTGCATCGGCGTGATCAATTCATCAACCAAGGGATGAATAGATTGTGAGGAAACCTCAGAAGACTCAGAATCATAAGAGCTTACATACATGGACCACAATATTCATGCCTCTGGAATGATAGGGCACAAATGAGTAAGGTTATCTCCCTTGAAAATCTTACAATGGAACTTAGGCTTATGTCCTATCCATCTAGTTTTCTCAACAGAATCAATGCCCCCAACATGACTAGCAGTAGTTGGTTGCACATATCCAACATGACTTACAAAGGTTGGTTATGAGTCAATAACATGACTCTCAAAGGCTACAGACCTATTACCAGTATGATTAGCAGTGACTGGAATGTTTCCCTTAGCATGACTTGTAGAGGCTGGGTGTTGGTCTTCAACATGACTTGTAGAGGTTGATGACCTATCTCCAACATGACTCGTAGAGGTTGGTGATTGAACTCCAGTATGACTTGTAGGGACTAGGTTCGTGCCCCCAACATGACTTGCAAAGGCTAGGTGTTGGTCTTCAACATGACTTGCAGATGTTGAGGAACCATATCCAACATGACTCACAAAGGTTGGTGATTTCTTCTTCCTATTCTTCCTCTTTCTATTTCATTTAGACTTCCAGTCACTAGTAGCTATACTTTCACCAGGGTAGGCAGAAGGAGGGGGAGAAGAATTTTTTAACGAAGGAACATCAATATGGTTCCCATGACATAAGTTGCTTAACTGAGAAGTGTCAAGAGCATTTGGCACATTTGGAATGGTACCCAACCAAACCGGTAGTCCCACATTCAACCCAAGAATGTACAAAGTAGCCATCAAAGGGACACCAACATTTCTGAAAAAAGGAAAAGCACAAGAATTCCCTTTTGAAGGGGTTCCTTGGTTGGTATTGTCGAGAACTTTATCAATGAATATATTATGCATATGTTCTCCCCTTGTGGGATCATTCAAGTTTGTAAAAGTCTCACACACTGACTCTGGCGAACCAGTGGTACAAAAAACAATGCCTATAAAGAGGTAGCTCCATGTTTCTAAGAGGAAGACTGAAAAGTCCCCACGACCAACAGATTGGGTGGTCTACCACCTTAGGTCAAAGACCCAAATCAATGACTGACTAAATCACTATGGAAAACTAGGGAGCACATAGCACACACTAAAATTTTCCTAAAGGAAAATCAAGCAGATGACTATCTAGTAGGAAGGATAGTTATGCCAATCGACGTTAGAGAAACTAACTGGTGTAAGTGAAACTCAAACACGGAAGCACCCTCCAGGTATACTTTGTGAAGCACGATCTGATGTATGCGCCAGGTACCACCATATACCCCCACAGTCACCCGTGAAAGTCCCTATAATATGGGAAACTAATTTGCCAGCTCGTAGTCAGTCACCAGGTGGGTACAGTGGACAGTCGGAAGGGTCGCAATGAGCAAGATAACAAGTCTGAAGCCTATCAAGGGCATCGAAATAAAATGTTCTGGAAGACAACAGAGAATATCGAACGGATTCAAGGTCCACGAAGCTTCGTAGGAAAATACAGTCGGTATTACTCCCGAGACAGACCCTTAGTATGCGTTCTCCACTACATTTAGTTCGACTTTCGAGGGGTTATCTCCACTGCCTTTCCTCATGTGACCTCGTGTTTATCCCCTGTGTTAGAGGTGGTTCTCGGATAACTTTTATGACACTGGACTTAAGCACTCCCTAACTCAAACTCCAATGTTTTATTTAACGACCTTGAATAGTTTCCTCTCCAACCTAATTCAAGGCCCTAAAACCATAAACTAGTTTTTTGACCCTACAAAAAGAAAAATTCTAGTATATTTTAGATTAATCATTCTTTTTAAAGGCTTGATTTACCCACAAGGTATGGTAGTATTGTTAAATTATGAGCTTGATTTCTTATGCGGATTAATTCTTTTATTTTCTTCAACACTTTGATTCCAGCTTAATACACTTCAACAATACCAAATCATAACCGAATAGCAATAACTATGTAGATAAGTAAGCATGCACATCAACAACACATATACCTTGGGGAAACCCTGTACAGGGAGAAAAACCCCAGCAAACGATATTTCTTTATTGCATTAATAATGTAGTATCACTTACAAATATCCACCATGAATGTTCTTCTCTTAAAGAGCTTGCCCTGGTGACTCTGACCTGACAAAGAACTAAGAGACCTTATTGAAATACACCTATTATATGTTGCCTCTATTGTTGATATACAACACTGATATGCTGCTGAAATATGCCTCTGATATGAAGCCTCTATTGCTGATATACAACACTAATAGGTTTATTTGGTATGCTTCCTCTTTATCACTGATATGCTCCTTTATTGCTTCTCCCTTAACATGCATATCAAAATTGTGTTGAAGAGAGGGGTCAACCTCTGCTTATATAGGTTGAAGAGGAGAAGAGGAGAGGCTCAAAATAGTAAATTGTTTGCATGCTTTAATCATAACTGAGCTTCATACTTTAGTTTGAACTAGACTTGAGATGGGTATACTTTAGTTCGAACTAGACTTGAGACTGGTATACCTTAGTTTGAAAATAGAACTAGACTTGAGAATTCAGTTACAACTCAGCATTACACTTTAGTTCGAAAATAGAACTAGACTTGAGACTTCAGTTACAACTCAGCATTACACTTTAGTTCAAAAATAGAACTATACTTGAGACTTCAGTTACAATTCACTCTTGACTTGACATGCATGCGTACTAACTTAGCATCCACATGGCATGCATGTGGACATGCATGCAACATGCAACATGCAACTGGACATACATGCAGTGCATGTCATGCATGCAACATGCAACATGCGACATCTTGACAACAAAGTCTTTGACTTAGACATGCAACTATAACTTCTACAACTCGACTCTTTACAAGAAAATTCAAAATTCTCTTCATGGTGGATAATGTTACACGTGCCAACGCACTAGATCAATACATTTATATCATTTGCAATATTAGGAATATAGTTTGTTTCTAGCTCATAGGAATTTTTTATTCAACCTAAATTTTGTTAGATGCCTTGACTTTTTCTCATGGCTCACAAGGCTTGACTAGGCTCATAGAGGTTGTACATCCCGCCTGACTTTTTCACTAGTTTGTCTATGCTCATAGAGGGTGTACGTTCCCCTTGAATTTTTCACTAGACTATCTATGCTCACAGAGGTTGTACGTTCCCCCTGACTTTTGCATTAGACTCACATAGCATCTCGTTCGTCTTGAATTTTTTTTTGACTCATAGAGGTTGTACGTTCCCCTTGGCTTTTGTCAATACCTAACAAGACTGGTTGATTCTCCAAATCTCCCTGGCTAGCCTCGGGGTGGCCCATATGTCCTCTCATTGGATAATGATTGTCGATGCTGCCAAATTTAACACTCCCTCTCAGCGAGGGAGTCATTCCCAACCACACCAAGCTTTCTTCTCAGCTACACAAACTGTCTCGAGGTCAGAGACTTGGTCAGGAGATCATCTACCTGCTCGCACGTGGCTATGTACCGTAAATTTACAGTTTTTCTCTGGACCAAGTCCCAGATGTAGTGGTACCTCATGTCAATATGTTTTGACCTATCGTGAAATATCGGGTTCTCTATCAATTTTATGCAACTTTTATTATCATAGTGAAGCATTGTCATCTCGATCTTGTCACCAAACAACCCAGAAATCAATTTTTTGAGCCATATTTCTTCCTTTCTAGCATCACTTGTTGTAATGTACTCAGGATCTATTGTACTCTATGCAATGGATCCCTGCTTCTAGCTTGACCAAGAGATCATAACAAATCCTAAACTGAAGCAGTATCCAGAAGTACTCTTCTGATCCACTGGGCTTCTTGCCCAGTCAACATCTGCATACCCATGCAGAAATAAAACACCATTGGATGTATATCTCAGACCATAAGTAATTGTCCCTCTGAGATATCTCAATATGTGCTTTGCTGCCACTCAGTGTCTTTGTCTCGGTAAAGTCATGAACTAACTCATTGCAATCACTGCATAGCATATATCTGGCCTAGTGTGGATCATGTACATCAATCATCCAATCAGTTGCCTATACATGGTGGGATCCACCAAATCTGAACCTATATCAGAATCATGCAACTTCCTCAGGTTGGTAATCATTGGAGTAGACATGGATTTGCAATCCATCATACCAAACCTCTTTAGTACATCCACTATGTATTTTCTTTGTGCCAAAAATATATCACCCTGTCTTTTCAATACTTCCAATCCTAGGAAGTAATGCATCAAGCCTAAGTCTTTCATCTCGAATTCTGAGGTTAGCTCCCTCTTACACTAGGATATTATCCCTCCATCTCATGTTAGAAAGAGATCATCAACATATAGGATTAGTATAACAGGTTGGTTACCTCTTACCTTGAAGTACAACATGCTTTTAAGAAAGCCATCAATCCTATCATACCAAACTATGGGAGCCTTCTTAAGACCATACAAGGCCTTCCTTAGCTTGCATACATGAGTTCCTTTGTTATGCAGTACAAAACCATCTAGTTGTTCCACAAAGACCTCATGTTCAATCTTTCCATTCAATAATGTTGTTTTTACATCCATATGATGTAGCTTCCAACCAAGAACGGGAGCTAAAGCAATAATAGTTTGAATGGAGGTATACTTGACTACAGGGGAAAAAGTCTCTTCGTAGTCGATTCCTTCTTTATGAGTGAAGCCACTGGCTACAAATCTTGCTTTGAAATTTTCCACAATTCCATCAGTTGCATGTTTGATATTATAGATCCATTTGGAAGAAACCATTGATTTGTCTTTTGGCCTCGGCACAATGTTCCAAACATTTTTCTTTATAATAGACATGTATTCCTCAAGCATGGCATCCTTCCATACTTGTAATTTATATGCTTCTACAAATGAATAAGGTTCGGCATCACTAATGCTTCTCATCAGTGAAACATATCCTCCAAACCTATGAGGCCTCTTCCTTTTCTAGAAAGTTCCTTTGGGAGAAGCTATCCTTTCTGCTTCCTGCACTATTTATTTAAGCCACCCTGGCTTCCTTTTGGCTGGAGGTTCTTCAAGAGTTATTTCTAACACTTTAGCAGGTTCTAGGGGATCATTATTTGGCCCTTCATGAGGTTCCTCCCTCTGATCATCTGACTCTTCACTTTTCAAAAGAGGGTGAAGCTGGCTGAACTGCTTCTGATTCCCGCTGAAGCTCTATGGATTTCTTAAATGCGGCTTCCTCATGGAAAGTCACATCTCTGCTTACCTCTATTTTCCTCTGACCTAGTAAATAAATCCTGTAAGCTTTGGAGTTCTCACTGTACCCCACAAAAAACCCTTTCTTGCCTGAGGTTTCCATCTTTGTCCTCTTTTCCTTAGGGACATGAATATACACAAGACACCCAAATATCCTTAGATTCCCTACTTCAGGTTTGATCCCCAAGAAGACCTCTTCAAGAGTCTTTTCCTTCAAGATAGCATGTGGACACCTATTCTGAATATACACGGTAGTGGAGGTAGCTTCTTCCCATAAAGAATTTGGCAGATCCTGATCAAACATCATTGCCTTCGCTGCCTCACAAATTGTCTTGTTTTTCCTCTCAACAACTCCATTTTGCTGAGGGTTATATGGCATGGTCAACTGTCTCTTGATTCCTGTTGACTTGCAGAAATCCTCAAACTAGAGATATTCAAACTCTCCTCCATTGTCTGTTCTAAGGATTTTGATGTGTTTCCCTGTCTGCTTTTCAATAAAGGCTTTATACTCTTTGAATTTACCAAATGTGTCATTTTTATCTTTAAGGAAATACATCCAACATTTTCTTGAGTAATCATCAATAAAAATGACATAATAGAAACAACCACTAAGTGAGGGAGATGACATGGGACCACATACATCAAAATGAACCAGATCTAAGATTCCCTGAGCTCTGTTGTTACTACTAGGAAATACTTTCTTTATATTTTTACCTAGCATGCATCCCTTAAAATTTTCATTTTTACTAAGAGAAATAGAGGGCATTCCACATACCATGTTCTGTAGATCCGGAAGATCTTTGTAATGAATATATCCAAGTCTTTTGTGCCACAACTTGTTGGAGCTAGTCACATCATGAGCCAATGCCTGAACTGATTGTCCTGACACGACGTACAGTCCTCCACTGTGAATTCCAATGGGTTCTGATGTACTTAAGTGGCTACCTTTATCCCATAGTAGTGCCTTCATGTCCTTGAAGATCACCCAATATCCCTTGTCCTCAAGGGTTGCAACTGA
>SNQJ01S0086498.1:55430-68600 GCA_010110895.2 Picea sitchensis | reverse complement strand
CCCAATATCCCTTGTCCTCAAGGGTTGCAACTGATAGTAGATTTTTCTTGAGCCCTGGAACATATAATACTTCATCAATATGAAGTCTAGCCCCTGATTCCAATATAAAGGAGATAGAGCCTACTCCCTCTATCTTGTAACATTTGTCATCCCCAAGCTCAACATGTTTTGCAAAATATTTCATCTCGAAATCTGAGAGGATCTCCTTGTACCCTGTCATGTTCTTTGATGGACCATTGTCTACTAACCAAGTTTTTGGCCCCGTGAAAAATGAACTGGATAAGGCAGAAACCAAGTAATATTATTTTCTATTTTCTTTCTCACTAGAATGACTTTTCTGATTTCTTTTGGATTCATCATCCTCGGCAATTGAGGCATGATGTTTCCCTTTCCTTGGATATTTCTTTTTAAACCAACAATCTTTAGAAAAATGACCCAACTTATTACAACTAAATCATTTAATATTAGTTGTATCAATATTCTTTCCTTTGAATGTACCTTTGTTGTTTGGCTTCATCTGAGAGCCTTTCTGGAAAGTGCCTTTCTTCTTTCCCTTGATGCTAAAGCTGAGTGCTCTTCTTTCTTTGGCTCGCTCATGGTAGTTGTGTGACTCTCCTCCTGGAGGAAATCATGACATAACCTCTCAAACATGGGCTGAATATCTCTCCCACTTACACTGGATAAGAAGGCCTCCCATGAAGAAGGAAGACCATAAAAAATGGCATGCACTAAATTATCATCGTCCACTGTCACCCTTGTGACTAAAAGTTGATCTCTGATCTGGGCTATCCTGGAATAGAAAGATGCCACTGATTCACCTTTCTCCATCTTCAAATACTTAATCTTGTGCTTAAGTGTCCTCTTCTGACTTGGAGCTTGTTTCTCATACAAATTCACCAAGGTACCCATACAGTCCTTGGAAGTCATTAAAGAACTCATTGCAGGAATTATATTGTCTTTGACTGAGTCAAAGATGATTCGCTTGGCCTTATATTGACTCTTCTCGAAGGCCACTCTTCTTGCATTATTCATGGGTTCCTCCACCACTGTGGTCACATACTGCTCAAGATCATACTCCTGTAAGATATTTGTTATCTGGAGCTTCCACACATTGAATTTGGTAGCTCCTTTGAGCCTATCCTCGGCCCTGACTGAAATGGAGGATGCCATTGACTTCACACTGGAAAATTAATCAAGATAGCTTGAATCTGTGTGTACCTACTGCTTCACTTCAACACGTTTAACACACCCTATGCTTTGATACCATGTTAAATTATGAGCTTGATTTCTTATGCGGATTAATTCTTTTATTTTCTTCAACACTTTGATTCCATCTTAATACACTTCAACAATACCAAATCATAACTGAATAGAAATAGATATGTATATAAATAAGCATGCACATCAACAACACATATACCCTGGGGAAACCCTGTACAGGGAGAAAAAACCCAACAAACGATATTCCTTTATTGCATTAATAATGTAAGATCACTTACAAATATCCACAATGAATGTTATGCTCTTAAAGAGCTTGCCAAGGTGACTCTGACCTAAAAAAGACCTAAGAGACCTTGCTGAAATACACCTCTGATATGTTGCCTCTATTGTTGATATACAACACTGATATGCTGCTGATATATGCCTTTGATATGCAGCCTCTATTGCTGATATACAACATTGATATGATGTTTTGGTATGTTGCCTCTTTATCATTGATATGCTCCTCTATTGCTTCTCCCTTAACCTGCATATCAAAACTATGTTGAAGAGAGGGGCAAACTCTGCTTATATAGGCTGAAGAGGAGAAGAGGAGAGGCTCGAAATAGTATCTTGTTTGCATGCTTTAATCATAACTGAGCTTCGTACTTTAGTTCGAATTAGACTTGAGACTGGTATACTTTAGTTCAAAAATAGAACTAGACTTGAGACTTCAGTTACAACTCAGCATTACACTTTAGTTCGAAAATAGAACTAGACTTGAGACTTCAATTACAACTCAGCATTACACTTTAGTTCAAAAATAGAAATAGACTTGAGACTTCAATTACAACTCACCCTTGACTTGACATGCATGTGTACTAACTTAGCATGCACATGACATGCATGCATGAAACATGAAACTAGTCATGCATGCAGTGCATGTCATGCATGCAACATGCAACATGTGACAACTTGACAACAAAGTATTTGACTTATACATGCAACTTTGAACTCTACAACTCAACTCTTTACAAGGCAATTCAAAATTCTCTTCATAGTGGATAATGTTACACGTGCCAACGCACTAGATCAATACATTTATATCATTTGCAATATTAGGAATATTGTTTGTTTCTAGCTCATGGGAATTTTATATTCAACCTAACTTTTTTTAGATATAGGAATTTTATATTCAACCTAACTTTTGCTAGATGCCTTGACTTTTTCTCATGGCTCACAAGGCTTGACTAGGCTCACAGAGGTTGTACATTCCCCCTAAATTTTGCACTAGTATGTCTATGCTCACAGAGGTTGTACTTTCCCCCTAAATTTTGCACTAGACTGTCTATGTTCACTAAGGTTGTGCGTTCCCCCTGACTTTTGCATTAGACTCACATAGCATCTCGTTTGTCCTGAATTTTGGTTTGACTCACAGAGGTTGTACGTTCCTCCTGGCTTTTGTTAATACCTCACAAGACTGGTTGATTCTCCAAATCTCCCTCGCTAGCCTCAGGGTGGCCCATATGGCCTCTCATTGGAGAATAATTGTTGATGATACCAAATTTAACAAGTATAATTGATGTTGTTAAGACTCTTGCAAAAAATGAAACTTATAAGAACAATCGCAAAGAATGATTATCTTTATTATTTTTCTTTTGAAATGCTTTCAAGATGAGAAGAAAACACAACACTAGGCTAATTCTTTTTCTTTTTCAAATAAAAATGCAAAGAAAATGCAAATAAAGAAAGAGACCTAAAAAACTAGATTTTTTTATTACATTTTCTTCCAATCAAAGAAGAACTAACAAAAGATGCTAAAAAAAACTGATGAATACATGATTCTTTTTTCTTAAAATTCAATCTAAAAATAAGCTAAAAATGATAGGAAACACAAGAAGATTAATGAACAACTAAACTTAAACTTAAACCCAAGCTATGGCAACAAACAGAGACTCTGGACTGATTCAAGAAATCCCTCAGAAGTGAGAAATTCAATCAGGAAAGAGGCAAACTCCCTCTTTTTCAAAATCTTTCATGAAACAGAGACGTGGTATGTTGCATCAGCAACCTACATATGTGCGTGGGTTGTTTACTGAGAAAAGTGTGTATGTACATGGGATGACCCAAGAAAGGGCACGTACACCTTTGGATCTCTTCAAAAAATGAAAAGACCAGGCATTCTTACAGGTAAGGGACAACTGGTATGCACCCTGGAGGTGACCATAATCCCTTGATAGACTCAAAAAAATTGAAAGAAACTTGAAAGGAAAACAAACCAATCAAACAACCCAAAATCCCCTAAAAAACCCTAGAGGCAATCCCCAGTATGGTCACTAGTTCTGCTAGTGGGAAAACCCCCTTTAACTACACCAGGGTTCAAGATGTAGACAGAGCGAATAATCATCTAAAATCTAGTCAATCCTCTATACTACCCCAAACATACCAAAACTAATGTAAATAAATAAAATGGAAAAGATATCGGGTAACTATACCTTTGATCCCACATCTGGTGATGATCTCCTCATGCTTGGAAGTTCCACGGACTGCACGTCTCCTCCCTAGGCTGACCTACATACAAAGATAGGCATACAAAGAACTACAAGCATGTTATTCTATCCATAAGTTAGGGTTAGATAGACTCAAAAAACTTGAAAGAAACTTGAAAGGAAAACAAACCAATCAAGCAACCCAAAATCCCCTAAAACACCCTAGAGGCAATCCCCAGTATGGTCACTAGTTCTGCTAGCGGGAAAACCCCCCTTTAACTACACCAGGGTTCAAGATGTAGACAGAGAGAATAATCGTCTAAAATCTAGTCAATCCTCTATACTACCCCAAACATACCAAAACTAATGTAAATAAATCAAATGGAAAAGATATCGGGTAACTATACCTTTGATCCCGCGTCTGGTGATGATCTCCTCATGCTTGGAAGTTCCACGGACTGCACGTCTCCTCCCTAGGCTGTCCTACATACAAAGATAGGCATACAAAGAGATACAAGCATGTTATTCTATCATGCATATGTATGCGAGATGTAGTGGTGCAACAAGCATATGTACGCGGGATGTAATGGTGCAGGGTGTGTACATCTTCCAAAAAATGGTTTTTTAAGAAGAGCTTCTCAACAATGCTTTGGAAAAATATGCAAGTAAGAGGGCCAAGGCCATGTATACAAGAGTAGGGAATTTTAGGGCTATAACAATTTTATAATCTTTGTAAATCCAATGTGATAAAGTCAAAATTGTGGATTGAGTGGGCTAAGTGAGTTATTCTAAACAACAATGGAAATTGACTAAGGATTGACCAATTGATTGATTTATGTTAACCAAGTGGTTCCGACCAAGTTGAATTGAGTTTAATTTGCATATAAAATCCAAGAAACATATAATTATATAACTACTTATGGGTTGCCTTTGGATGATAAAAGTTGACTAAATCAACCTTATTTTAAGGGGATTGATTATGCACTCATGTGTATATAATAATAATAATATAATTTTAAGGTAACATCCTAGACAAACACCAAATTGATGTATGGGATCCCTTTTTTTGTGGGAAAAGAGATCCCTTCCATGCAACGATTTTACTAGTTAAGTCTACAAAGGTGTACACACCCTATCCCCCTTTGGATTCAAATTTTTGACTTCCTAGGAGGAAATATATACTCTTAATTGTGTTCTTTTGCCATGCAATGTCATAATTATAAACACCACCAACTCTTTTTGGATATTTCATTACTACTTTTGCAATTTACTTGTTCGAATCATGACATTCACTCATAACTTTTTTTTATTACAAACAACTATAATTCACGCACTTAAGTTCAAAAACAATATTTTCACAATTTCAACTACCATGAAATTAATTTTGATTTTCTTTATGAAATAAGAATCATGAAAATATAACACAACTAAACAATAATAAGTATAATTAAATGAGAAAAGTGAGGTTTCAATAAGTTTGGACCTTTACTCTTTTTTAATGCTTCTTGGTACTTAGCAAATCCAAGATTAAGATGAATCAAGATAAAAAGACTAGAAAGAGGAAGTATTTGAATCATGTAATTTTGGTAGAAAATTTAGTAAGTAAAAGTATTGTGTTAGGAAATGAGAAACACTTCCACACTAAACCTAGCAGAAGAGAGGAAGAAATATTTATTCAAGAAAGTAAATGACACAACAAACACATAGTACACAAATATTTTACCTTGGAAATCCAAATGGGAAAACTAGTATTCCTTGAGCATATTGCTCTCTTGTTGTCTTATTCCTTTTGAATAAAAGGTTACATTCCTAACCTTGGTCTACACCTAAGAGAAAATCGACATCATACCTTCTTTCTTTACACAAGAACAACCCTGGATCCAATTCAGATTACATCTACATGACCAACAACCTCTAAAACGATTTCTCTAAAGATTAGCTTTTACAACATTAAAACACACCTTATTTATAGGATTTAAAGTAGGAAAAACCATATGGAAAAGGTGCCCAAAAATGTTTATAGATCCACACAGATAATTGGCAACAAATCCTTTGAATCTTGGGATTTTATTACAATCGACTCTAAGTCGGTTTACTAGTCGATTACTAGTCTACCTATGTTCGGTCTTCATTCGATTTCCATGCTCCCTCTTGTTGACCTCTTGGTTGTTGACCTCTTCGACTTGCTATCGATTTATTTGAATTCAAATTTTCTTGGTCGAACCACCTCAACCTTCGACTTTCATTGTCATTCGATCCACCTCGACTAAACTTTCACTACAAAGAATATAACAACCCAACACTCTCTCACTTGTTGTATTCTTTGTTGAAACCAAGATATTTATGAACTCTCATTCATAGAACCAGGGAATCAATTCCCATTGCCTCTATGCACCAATAGAATTTTGCAAAACTCATAGACTTGGTCAAAGAGTCTATTATATTTTCCAACGTGTCTACTTTCTCCAGCAACACCTTGTTGCTTTCCACCATATCTCTCACAAAATGGTATTGTACATCAATGTTCTTAGTCTTGGAATGATAATATGGGTTCTTTGCCAGAAATAGTATGCTTTGACTGTCGCAACTTATCTTCATAGCTCTCTTCTCAAACACAATTCTTGAGCATAGCCTTTGTAGCCAT
Organism: Picea sitchensis; assembly: GCA_010110895.2. Classification (NCBI taxonomy): domain Eukaryota; kingdom Viridiplantae; phylum Streptophyta; class Pinopsida; order Pinales; family Pinaceae; genus Picea; species Picea sitchensis. The sequence goes on along the minus strand of SNQJ01S0086498.1, from coordinate 62,267 downwards.
ACTGCTTCTTTACTTCCATGAGTGGATGCCATGTATTCAAATTCTATTTTTGACAAGTCTACGATGACATATCACTTACAAATCTAGTTAATTGTTCCATCGAACATCTTGAACACATATCCACTGGTCAAACTTCATCGATCTAGATCTCCAACCCAATCAGCGTCGACAAAGCCATGTACATTTAATTCACTATCACCTCTAGGTTTTCCTTGGTAGCATATAGCATAGCCTTTTGTGCCACACAAATACATGAATACTCTCTTGATAGTTGTCGAGTGATCCTTTCCAGGTGTCGACATGTATCTAATCAATACTCCCACTGCATGGGAAATGCCTGGTCAAGTGCATACCATCACATACATTAGACTACCAACAACACTTGCATAGGGAAAATGTGCCATGTCCTCTATTTCCTCCTATGTCTTTAGACACAGTTCAACAGTTATCCTTTCTCCCACAAGAATTGGCACCTTTATAGGTTTGCAATATTGCATGTTGAAACGTTTCAAGACTGTTTCAATATACTTCTTATGGTTCAACCAGATCTTTCTAGATGCTCGATCTCTCTTAATCTCCATTCCCATAATGAATTTTTTTGCACCAAGATCCTTCATGTTGAACTTGGAGGATAGCTTCTTCTTCACCTCCTTTATTCCGTTCATGTTGTTTCCAATCAACAACATGTCATCGACATATAATGCTACATATATGAAACACCCACCTTCTTCTTTGGAATATATGTAGTGATCAACTTTTCTTCTCACAAATCCAAAACTAAGAATGTATCTGTCAAAACTTTGGTATCACATCCTTGGTGATTTCTTTAGACCATAAAGGGATCTTTTCAAATTGTACACCAAATCTTTCTTACCCCTTACTACAAATCCTTCATGTAGATTTATTCTTCCAGGTCCAAGTGTAGGAATGTTGTCCTTACATCCATATGTTATATTTCCATATCAAATGATGTAGCCAGATAAATTAGTACCCTAATGGAAGTTAATTTTTCAATAGGGGAAAAAATATCACTGAAGTCAACTCCTTCTACTTGGGAATATCCTTTCGCTACTAGTCAAGCTTTGAATTTCTTGGCTTGACCTGCGACGTTCATTTTCTTCTTGAATACCCACTTGCTACCAACGAGATTTCTTCCATTAGGTAATTTGACTAAATCCCATGTCTCATTATTTTGCAAGGATTCCATCTCTTTTACCATGGCGTCCTTCCATATTTTTCCCTCTACTAAGTCGTATGCCTCCCTAACCGACTTGGGCTCTTCGTCAGTGGGAGTTAAAAAAAATGCAGAACAAAATTCGGGTGGAATATACCTTTCGAATGGTTTTATTACTCGTTCTGACCACCTTACAACCAGGTTCGGTTGCTCCACCTCTTCATCTGATTTAGTCAACTCATCTAAATCACCTTCTTCGTTCATCAGTTCAAATCACACCTTCTATGTATTATTCTATGTTTGAACTATCACTTCATACTTGGACTTCCTTCATACTTATCTAAATACCACATCTCGACTATACATTGTTTTCCTTGATGTGGGATTCCATAGCTTATATCATTTCATTCCTTCTTTTTATTCAATGAAAATACACTTCGCTGCCTTCTTGTCCAGTTTGCTCCTTTTTTCCTTGGGAACATGCACAAATGCATCACAACCAAATACTTTGAGATGTGAAACCCAAGGCTTCTTACCAGACCATACCTCATGTGGATTCATGTCGACTAAATCCGACGAAGGAGAAATATTCACTAGATATTTTTCAGTGTCGACTGCCTCTACCCATAATTCTTGTGCAATCCTGGCACCACTGAGCATGTTCCTTTCCTTGTCCATCAATGTTATATTCATTCTTTCGGAAACTCCATTTTGTTGTGGGGTATATGGTGTGGTATTTTGGTGTGCTATGCCACACCGCTTGTAGAACTGACCAAATTCCTTTCCATAAAATTCACCACCATTATCATTTCTCAAGACCTTAATATTCTTATCTATTTGGTTTTCTACAAGAGATTTAGACTCTTTGAATTTATCGAAAACCTATTATTTCTTCCTTAGGAAATATATCCATGTCTTCCTGGAAAAATCATCTATGAAGGAGACATAATACAGGCATCCACTAAGTGAAGGCAGTGAAACATGGCTAAACAAATCACTATAAACCAATTCTAGAATCCCATTTTCCCTTGTCGATCCAGATGGGAACCTCACCCGACTTTTTTTTCCATATATACAATGTTCACAAAATTCAAATTCTAAATTACATTCAGGAAAATCTTCGACCATACCTTTTTTATGCATAGATAGAAGTCTTTTTTTCTTCAACATGTCCCATCCCCTCTTTCCATAGCATGGTCAAATCATTTTGACAAGGACTTGTCGATTCGAGTTGAATCGAATCAGCCCGAGTCGAGTCGAATTCGAGTCAACTTTAGGAACAATGATGTTGTTGCATCCATTCGAGTCAACATTCCCTAATAACTTATATAGGGTTCCAATATGAACTCCTTTCATTAATACCATCGCACCTTTGACCATATTTCATATATCCTTTTGAAATATAGTGTGCACCTTTACATCACTCATCTTGCTGACAAATATAGGGTTTCTTGTAAAACCCAGGATATGTATCACACCTAGAAGGGTTCTACTCCTCCCATCCTACAATGTTAGTCTAACTCTTCCTCATCCAATAATTTTGGCTATCGAGTCGTCCCCTAAGAACATGTCTCCTCCTTCATATCGTTCATATTCACAGAACCATTCTCTATGTGGTGTCATATGATAGGATGCTCCTGATTCGATCAACCAAACATCTTGATTTGACTATGTACTAGTCGACACCATGTACACATCGTCTCCCTTATCTAGAGTCATATTTCTCTCAGTCAACTGCTTGTCATTGGATCTTGTACTAGATTTTTTTACCTTCAACTTGCAGTCCCTTTTGTAATTCCCATCTTTACTACATTTCCAACATCTTCTTGTTGTCAACTGAATAGGGGATTTAGATCTACCCTTCGAATTAGACTTTCTACTGGAGAATTTTCCTTTATCTTTGCCAATCGGTCGACCTCTTACCACTAACGCATCTTTGGTTGATCCTTCCATGTTATTCCTTCTCATTTATTTTGATAGTAGAGATGCAACCACATATTCTAGCACTAATGTTGTTGAATTACTCCCTATAACCACGACTAAGCTATTCTGGGAGTTTGGCAAAGAACATAATAGGCTAACACATTTCTCCTCCTTAGTGATTTTAATATCCATGGTAGATAACTGGATTATTATAGTATTAAACGCATTTAAATGCTCAGTCACCAAACTGCCCTCACTCATCCTTATAAGATACAGTTTCTTTCTAAGGAACAACTTATTTACTAGGTATTTTGACTGGTACAATCTCCCCAACTTGTCCCACAGTTTCTTGGCCGAATCTTCATCTGATACATTCAGTAGTATTGAATCTGCAAGACAAATTCGGATCATACTCCTTACTCTTCTCTCAAGTTTCTATCATTCTTCTGTAGGCAGACCTATCATAATGGTACCTAGAAAGACTATTGCCCATTGTTCTTGATCTACAAGGAGATCTTCAATTTTAAGCTTCCAAAGTTGAAAATTTTGTCCATTGAATTTTTTGATCTCTATTCTCTAGCTACTCATCATTATTTAAGCACAATATTTAAATATTTTTGACTTATGACTCTTACTGAACCTAGGGTTTAGCTTAGATCCAAGAATGTTAAACCAAGCTCTGATACCACATGTTAGGAAATGAGAAACACTTCCACACAAAACCTAGCATAAGAGAGGAAGAAAGATTTAATTAAGAAAGTAAATGACACAACAAACACATAGTGCACAGAGATTTTACCCTAGAAAACCAAATGGGAAAACCAACATTCCTTGAGCATTTTTCTCTCTTGTTGTCTTATTCTTTCTGAATAAAATGTTACATGCCTAACCTTGGTATACACCTAAGAAAAAATCGACATCATACCTTCTTGCTTTACAACAGAACAACCCTGTAGCCAATTCAAATTACATCTACATGACCAACAACCTCTAAAATGATTTCTCTAAATATTAGCATTTACAAAATTACATCACGCCTTATTTATAGGCTTTACAGTAGGAAAAAACCTAAAGAAATGCACCCAAAAATGATTACATATCCACGTAGATCATTGGCTACAAATCTCGTGAATCGCGGGATTCTGTTATAGTCAACTCTAAGTCAGTTTACCAATCGATTACCAGTCAACCTCCATTCAGTCTTCAGTCGGTTTCCATGTGCCCCCCTGTCGACCTCTTTTTGGCTGACCTCTTCAACTTGTTGTCAATTTATTTGACTTCGACTTTTCCCGGTTGAACCACCTCAACCTTCAATTTTCATTGTTAGTTGATCCACCTCAACTAGACTTTCAATGCAAAGAATATAACAACCCAACATATTGCATCTATAAAATAAAGGTACACACACATACACATTATCATCTATTTTCTCCATGATATTTCATGCATGCACGAAAGGTTGGTGGATGAGGTTTGTAGTTTTTCTATGGTTTTTGTAGCCTCCTCCTAGTTTTGGTTAGGGACTAGGTATATATGGACCCCACAGAAGAGCTTATTGACTATGGGAGAATCGTGTATTAAACTCCATAACCATATTTCATACCTATGAGGAATTACTAGAGGTATGGAGATGTTCAAAAGAATTCAACACAGATTTGAAAGAAGATCTTACCATAGATGGAAATAAAAATCCAGTGTTAGATTAAGCCAAGAGGGTGGAGCACTGATCTATTTTGGTCCAACTTGCTAAGGAGGGTTTCAATATGGCATCCAAAGAAAATTTATGTCAACCCTCGTTACTTATTTCAACACATGATCCATGCATTATAGGAAATTAAAGGATATGGTTTGTGTCTTTTCCATCATGGTAAAAAAAATTGGATGTTACCATCCTTAGACATCTTCATTGTAAATATACGTGCATTAGGGTGAGGGATAGGAAATTAAAATGGTTTTAGGGCATGATGTTAGGATGGAGAAGGTGGAGGACTTAATGAAAATAACAATTGTCGGTAGGTTCATGGATAAAATGTTTAAGAATAACTCTTTGGGTGTGTTGGCTGGAGGTAGGTTGGAAGTCTCAGTTAGGTTATACCCCAAAGTTCCATATTTTGGTCAAAGGATGGATTTACTTTGAAATGCATAATGAAAAATATGCAGAAACCATTTTTTCCCAAAAATATATGTGGGGACCCTCCAATCTTGTCCTCAAACAATGGATATCAGGATTTGATCCTAGAAGAAAACCAGTGGTGATAAAACATATTTGGGTTCTTCTACCTAGTTTTTCTTTGCAACATTGGATTGAAGGATAACTAATGGCCATAATTAAATCATTAGGGTAATTTTTTTCCCTAGACAAATATTTCTAGAATTGCTTGGACAAAAGGATAGCTAAGGTTCTTGTGGAATTGGATTTAAGAGAGGGCTTGCAAGCCAAATGGAGATTGATTGGGGTTTAGGATTGTTCAATCAAATATTGGACTATTAGAATCTCCCTTTTATATGCTTAACATGTTATGAAGTGGGTCACCTTTGGAGGGAATGCCCCACTAATAAAATTTGGATTCCAAAAAAAGACAATTTGGGTGAAAAATTATTGGGACCGAAAGCCTTCAGAGAAATTTTGTGAATGTAGCAAGCATGAAGCTTTAGTCGAGGTGGAAGAGAATTCATCTGATATAGAGGTCAATGAATTCAACAAAAGGAAATCTATGCCCATTTGGTTCGAAGTGGATCATAGTTCTCTCAATGTATGTTATCTACTTTGGATTATTTGCATCCTCCTTTCACTAGGAAAAATTCTTCTCCTCCTCAAGTCCAAAGTGTAGGTCATGATAGCATTGAAATCAAGGAGAAGAACCTCTAGACCCTATCTCCTCCAAGGACTTTAGGAATTATGAAAACATTTTTTTCCAATCACAGGAGTACATAGAGTCTTCATTTTTAGAGAAGTAACAATAGTTTGTTGAGGTTGAGAATGCTAAATTCATTGAAGTGAAGCAATCTAGGGTCCCTTTGTCCTCCAACTACCAACTGCAATTTCAAATTTTAATAGAGGTGGAGGACAATGGGACTATTAAAGGCCATTAAATACTTCTTGAACACACCAAATACCTTGTTGCAATTGGAGACCTTATTTCAATAGTATATTTACCTCTTATTTCCTTACATATATCAATGAAAGAAACCTGTGTGAATCCTTCAATAATATCAATAATTTCCCTATTCAATAACGATTGTAGGTTGAAAGTTTGTAATATGAACTCCTTCTTGAACCATTTTATAATTCAAAATAAAATAATCTTACTTGAGTAAACTTCATGTTAAATTCATATTATTATATCATCTTTTCTAAGATAAATTTATCGAAAAATAATAAATAAATTTTAAAACATATATAAAAACATTTTTAATATTTTTAATAGACTAATATAATAATATTGACTTAATTAGTTATGATAATTAATCTTAATCCCTACTGTTATTTTAAAAAAATGGTTTAATTTTTTAAAATGTATGTACCAATTGCTCTGATACCAATTTGTAGTGTACCCATTCACTACCCAGATTTTTACCAAACCTCTCGGTTACCGCTCTGTACATGGAATCTACAGAACTCATACTGGGTTTTACCAACCAAATGCATTTAACACAATTAAACACACTTAATTCGCAGAGTAAAATATATAAGTTACTGTTACCATTAACAAACCATAGCATGCAACAGTAATTCATTT
>SNQJ01S0086498.1:39698-55420 GCA_010110895.2 Picea sitchensis | reverse complement strand
GACATTTCTGACATGACTATTGGTGATGCAGGCTAACGATAGCTTGCCGACTTGACTCACATATGGAGTAAAGGGGTCACACACGATTGCAGAGAGGTTGAGGGAGAGGGGTGGACAGCAGCCCTGCCACCGCCTACTAGCACTCCCGCCGTGGCTCGAACTGTAGGTTAACGATTACCTAGTTCGAGATAAAAAAATGGTTTAACTTTTTAAAATGTATTAAAATGATATCATCATCTCATCTATATACATGTCATTTTAAAAAATTGAATTGAGATACACTTCATTTGACAATCCCATCTCTATATACATCCAATTCAAAGAAAAAATGCAAGATACTTATAAACCTGAGACACACTTCATTTGAGAATTTATAGAAAAATATATATATTAAATGCTTTCCAAAGCTCTAAGAAGTATTATATATATATATATATGAGAGAGATATTATATATATATATATATATATGAGAGATATAATCTTACTCCTCTCAATTTAATAGATGTAAAGTTAACATAGGTAGAGGTCCTAAGAAACCCCATAATCATATTGTAGGTTTTTCATGTAATTACATGGTGTAACCACACATTAATTTTTTTATTTATTTCAAGGATCGTTTCGACAACATAAATTTATTTATGTTTAAGTGTTTTCGTTTCGACGACATAAATTTATTTATGTTTAAGTATTTAAGTAGAAATTTGAATGAGCTTGTAAAATATACAGTCTCATTGCACTTGAGATTGGGATGATTGGAAGTTGATTTTTAGATATGTTTTTAATCTCAGATTTAATTTAATTTTATGCTTTTGTAAAAAGAAACAAGTTGTTTCTAAATTGATTATGACACTGAACACAAAGTAGCTCAATAAATGTTGGTGTTGAGGTACTTTCTTTTCACAACTTGATGGGAGAGTTTGGCTTTTGTTTCAATAAATTGATTGTTGACACTGAACACAAAGTAGCTCAATAAATGTAAATTTTGGTGTTGAGGTATTTTATTTTCACAATTTGACGAGAGAGTTTGGCTTTCTTTTCAAGGAATTTCCTATAGTAGTGGGTCATAATCTTATTGTACATGTTAAAATGAAGCATGTCAAGCTTCATACACACTACTTTAGATAATTGGAACAAGAGAAATTAATAACTCTTGTTTATTGTCAAATATATAATCATATTGTTAATATTGTTACTAATTTATAAACAAATCAAGTTTGTTAAATTTTGATCTATTCATATGGAGTTGTTATTTAAGGGAATGTTGTGACAAGGCCACTTCTTAATCCCCAAATTGTGTTTAAGGGGATGTTGAAATCTATATAAATCCAATTTGGAAAAGTCAAAACTATGGATCAACTTAATTAAGTGAGATATTTTAGTTAGTAATTAAAATCAATTAAATAAATTAACCATGTTGTTTTGAGAATTAAATTGACTTTGAATATAAAATCCAACACACAATTATAATATCATTGTTTGTAAAGCACCTTGATAATCAAAGTTGACTAAAACAACTATGTCTTAAGAGTAAATTATGAAAACTATGTTTTTGTGTTATGCAATTCTTTATAAACACTACCAACTCTTTTTTCCATATGTTATGGTTACACCAATTCACTTGTTTGAGTAATAACATTCACTTCAAAATTTTCCCAAAGAACAAGTATAAAACATGCATTTAAGTTTTAAAAACATGTTTTTCACTATTTCAACTATTACCAAATTAATTTATTTTTTTTTAACAAAATATCTAAAGAATTGAGGTGTTGAAAAGTTTGTATATTTATTTCTTTTTAATAATTATCCATATATTTTACTAAATTAATATTCAGATGAATTATAAGTAATTATCCATATTAATAAATTTAGTATTACAATGAATGATGAATTATAAGAGTAAAATGGTTATATGTTTATATTTTTATAAAAAAAATGATATTATGTTAGTATTTCTAGATATAGTGTAGTGCAATAACACATTTGTAATTTAAAACTATAAAAAGTATTACATAAAAATATTTACAAATATAAAAAGTAATTATGTTGATAGGCGTTTCCACTATTAGAATTGATGGTTTAATGAGTCTTTTAATTACAAAGTCTAATCTTATGGTCTACAATAAAAGATGTTGTCATATTCTTAATCATTCACTCAAATAAATGAATAGGATTTAATGTTCTTAACTTCCTTGCATTTATGAATGCGTCTATTTAGTTGTTTACTTTTTTACATTTACTTAATCTAATTAAAAAATTACTGCTCTACCCATTGATTACCACATTTAATAATTAATTTGTATAATCAACTTCATTGCCACGTTCCAATAATTAGCAGGGACCAAGCGTTTATGGATGTGAAGGGTTGCAATGTTTGGCATTCTTTACAGTTAAGGCAACCGTAATTCCTTTCAGTTAAGGGTTTCCACGTTCAATCTTAATAATAATAAAATCGCAGATCCTGTGGGTTGCAATGATTGGCATTCCTTACAGTTAAGGCAGCCGTAATTCCTTTTAGTTAAGGGTTGACACGTTCATTACCATTTAATTTATAATTGCTACGTTCATTACCATTTAACATTTTATTTTTTTATTTTTTTTTAAGGAATTGGCGGTTTCATAAATTCTAACGCCATGAACGCGCCATGTGGTATAGTAAACGTTTATGTATCTTCCATTTCACTATGTGAGGATAGAAAGGGAGAGGATTCGATTAGCCTGGGAGGAGTGGATTACCATTTAACATTTACTTTTTTATTTTTTTACGAATCGACGCTTTCATAAATTCTAACGCCATGAATGAATCGGCGGTTTCATAAATTCTAATGCCATGAATGTACCATGTGATACAGGAAACATTTATGTATCTGCCATTTCACTATGCCAGGATAGCGAGGGATAGGAGTCCGCGTTTAGATTTCACTTGAGGTTTTCATTTCAATGTATATATTAATGTATTTATATTTTTTTTAATGCTTAGGGAAACAGGGTGTGGATGCTTCTTCGCTTAAACCAAACCATGTTCCAAACAAAGTATTGTCAATGTAACACTATGCGTAATCTTGCTTGCTTTCTTGCCAAAAATGTATTTCCTTTTCATGGATGTATTGTTTGTACAGTTAAAGGAACAACCCTATTAATAATGTAAACCATGTATATTCATATATTTTGTTTATTTGGTATAACTGCAAGCTGCATGCCATTGCATGCTAATGTCAGATTGGTGCAGAGGTGCGAAGATGATTCAAAGGTGACTATTGCGAATATGTGTTGCGGGTGAAGAATTATTTATTTGTCCTGTCAAGTTCATGAGTAAAACAACAGGATCCACGACATCAAGAGACCTTTGGATAGATTTATCACTTCTTCATCACGGTGTTGGGATTTTGTCTCATCTCTGGTGCAATCGGTCATTAAAGTTGTATCTCAGTAATCAATGGTTCATGTCACAATGTGCAGTGTACAGTTCATAATTTGACCAAGTTTTTTGAATTATCACAATCATATTCACAGGGTTTTCAAGACACCAAAAGTTGTAAAGAAATTTAGAGGATAGGATATATAATACAGGGTTTTCAAGAAACCAAAAGTTGTAAAGAAATTTAGAGGATAGGATATATAATACAGGGTTTTCGAGACACCAAAAGTTGTAAAGAAATTTAGAGGATAGGATATTTAATACAGGAACTCATGCCTGTTATTAAGGGTGATTATGTTTTATTTATATTATTTTACGTGTACTTTCATTATTAATAACAATATAAACTTATTTATAAAACTCAAATGATATATAATTTATGTGTACCCATTTGTTTTACATGAACTCATGCATGCAATTAATGGTGATTATTATGTTTTATTTATATTTTTTTCAGCGTACTTTCAAGACACGATGTAAACTTATTTATAAAACTCAAATGATATGTAATTTATGTGTACACATTTATGTAACTTTGAACCTGTACATTATTGGAATTTGTAATAACTATATGTAATTTGTATGGTTTATTTTTACATTATTAATTACATGTCTTCTCTCATAAATTTGAATCTTAGACTAAAACTTAACCTTAACCTTAAATACTAACTTTGATCATTTATTAACATTAATATTTAATTATCATATATTAATAATCTTAATCTTCAAAATAATATTATTAAAAGTAATATTGTTAATATTTAAATGTAATACATTATTAATGTTTAAAGCTAATGTAATGTTAATATTAATAATCTTAATCTTCAAAATAATATTATTAAAAGTAATATTGTTAATGTTTAAATGTAATACATTATTAATGTTTAAAACTAATGTAATATTAATGTTAAAAAATATTGCTATATTATTAATGTATTAATTTTATAATGTGATAATCCCCTGGATGGGGTGATACACGCACAGCTGGTAGACACGCGGACGATTGTCGGGACGCCCATTTATGGCATCAACTGCCGAACGCCCTCCAAACACTAAATAGGCTATGGCCTCCACCCGCCACTTACAGTCGATGAGCCCTCTCGCGCGAGGGAATTGTACCAGGGGACAGAGCACTAACCACCCAGCCTTAATGGCCTCGACAGTCACGACAACTTGGTGCGTTTTCACAGCGATGAAATGGGACGGGTTGCATCGGTCGCTCGCAGTGTTCATTCTGCATCGGTCACTCGCAGTGTTCATTCTACTCGGACTGAATCCAGGACGGGAAGCAGCCATTTTGACAGGAGCTCGAACCAGAATCCTCCCCATGCCCAGGCTCAGAGGGAAATCCCGCAGAGGGGCATCCTGGTACAGGGCTGAATCCAGACGCAGGAGAATTCGCAATTTCGAACGGGCGTTGGCTTTAGCAACCACTCGACGCAAGCGGCGACCCTGGTCGCCACCCATGGCGATAGTAGAAGAGATAAGTTTGGAGGAAGCGATGTAGCACCACCCCTCACTCGCCCGCGTGGAGGAAACAAAGCCACCGCCTGAGGAGACCCGGTGGAACCTCCACATTGCCACCATGGAGGACCTCTTCCCACCTTGCATTGTGGAGGAGGAAGACCCTCTCGACGACAACATAGGGGTGACAGCGCCAACAGGACTGCCAACTCGTGAAGAGAGGGACTTCAACACGCGTACCACCGGCGACAGTGGAGGGTCGGACCAGACTCCATGCCTTGCAATAGGAAATATCCAGCTCATCTTCGAGCTCCGGAATCTGATGGATGACCAGGATTTTCGCCTAGCCAGGATGGATTCTCGGCTGGATATGCTTTTCGCAGCCAATTCCAAGAGTTCTCCAAAGCGACAGTGCCCAACGTGTGCACAGGGGTACTCGCTCCCAACAGGCTGGCGCCAGAAGAGGAATGACCGTCCAAACACGAGCAAGTAGCCTCACCGAAGTTCCTGGTCAGAAGTGTCTTTGCTAGTTTCTTAGTTTAGTTAGAAGGTTCAGTCTTTTTATGTTTAGTCATGGCCACTGTTTTGAAACTGTTTAGATTAATAGCCCTGGTTTCCCTCAGGCAGGGCACCCACATGTATATTTTGAAAACTAGTTTGCACCTGGCACTGGACGCTCAGCTGTCCTGGTTTCTTGCTCAGGCAGGTAAGCTGGCATCGTCAATGGTCACTGTACACTCTTTTTGATAATATGATAGGTACTACCCCTTTTTATTTAAAAAAAAAAAAAAATTATAATGTGATAATATATTATTAATGTAAAATCTATTAATAGTAATGAATAAATATAAAAATCTACCAATAAAGTAATAAATAAATATAGAATAATAGAGCAATAATAAGTTAATAACAATAAATAAATATAATAAACTAGGAATAAAGTTATAAATAAATATAAAATAGTATAGTAGTAAAGAAGTAATAAATAAATATAGAATAATATAGTAATACTAGGTTTTATAAATATAATAAACTAGGAATAAAGTTATAAATAAATATAAAATAGTATAGTAGTAAAGAAGTAATAAATAAATATAGAATAATATAGTAATACTAGGTTTTACTTTATTAAAGTAAGAAATAAATATAAAATAATATAGTAATCCTAGGTTTTACTATTTATCCAAAATAATAAATAAATATAGAATAAAATAGTTTTACTATTTTATCAAGGAAATAATTAATAAGGTTTAATAAATTTATAAAGTATAATTTATTAAAGTTCTACACTAAATAAATAAAGTTCAATAATTAACAATTTGAACTTTAAAAATTTATGTTTAATAAATTTAATAAATTATGTTCAATAATTAACATACACTAAATAAATAAAGTTCAATAATTATGTTTCCAATAACTATATAACATTAGTTTTATAATTAATGATATTAATTTTATGCAAGTACCCACTTAATTAATAATGTTATATTAATGACACATTAATATTACAATAATGTTACATTAATAATCTTAATAATGATAATATTACATAAATATAATTTTATTAATGTTACATTAATGTTATATTAATGTTAATAGTATTAGGTTGAAGATCTTTCATTAATAATGTTATGTTAACAATGTGACATTAATGTTAATAATATTACATGAATATAATGTTAATATTAACTAAACAAAAAATATAATTCTTGAGGAAATAATGAATTTAAATCTTTATACAATCAATAAACATCATTGCATTTAAATCTTCATAGCAACAATGAACACTGTGAATTATAATGTTTGAATACAATTAATGCTATATTGGTTTGACAAATATTTTATTCTTAAACGATATTATTTTTTTATGAATAGTTATTTCTTAAATGGAAAGACAACCCAATAATTGTCAATATGGTTGAATCCATTCAAGTTATTCATATTATTACATTTAAAATGTCACAATATTGCTTAATTTTAATGTTTACTTCTTAATTTATGAAAGTGAAACTTAATCTCTCGCATTTTTTCTCCTTAATTCAATGTCATCTTCTTGTATGTCACAAATATCGATGTGAACCTCCTAAAATTATTGCTCTCTAAATGTGGCTACGTGACACACTCTTCAATGTGTCATTTTCTTTAACTCATCCTCCTATTTTGTTGTTCTTAAAATGGGACAGTATTTTATAAAATTTATCTTGACCATACTGAAAACTTATCCCAACGTTGCAACCTGACGAACATAGTAATATTGAAATGTGACAAACATAGTAACGTTGAAATGTGACGAACATATCAACATCGATGTGATGAACATAATAATGTCTTAATCTCACAATCAATGCAATGTCGTTGTGTGATGAACATTTCCCTGTTGTTGGAATATGAAGAGCCAACCCTTTTGTCGCAATGTGACGAACATAGTAATGTCACATTCTGACAAACAATGTAATGTCACAATGTTGTGAACACAGTAATGTTGCAACATGACGAACATAATAACGTTGCAATGTGATGCAATATGATGAACATATAATGTTGTGACGCAATATGATGAACATATAATGTTGCATGAACATTTAATGTGTTGCAATGTGACACAAATATTGCAACACATAATGTGTTGTAGTGTGACAAACATATAATGTCGTAATGTGACATAAATATCATGTTGTCACAATTTGATGCAAATATCCTTTCATCACAATGTGACACAAATATCATGGAATCACAATGCAACAACCATAATATTGTCATCACAATGTGAAAAACATAGCCTTCTTGTCACATTGTGACAAACATGGCCTCCTCATCACAATGCTATGCAAATATCATGTCATTGCAATGTGGCACAAATATCATGTGATAGTAATGTGATGACTATAACCTTGTTGTCACATTGTCATGAACATCGCTTCCTTGTCACAATGTGACACAAATATCATGTCGTTGAAATGTGATGCAAATAACATGTCACCGCAATATGATGAAAATATATTGTCATCACAATGTCACACAAATACCATATCGTCGCAATGCAATGACCATAGTGTTCTTGTCGCAATGCGACGAACATCACATCGGCCCAATTAATGCATTAAGGCTGTGTTCAACCTAGGCTATTTATTAAGGCTATGTTCGACCTAGGCTATTTAATAAGGCTATGTATTAATAATTTATTAATGTATTAGTATGGTCATTAAGGTCCTAATAATGTATTACTAAGGTTAGTAAAGTCAATGTATTACTACTTTATTAATGTATTATTAAAATGTATTAGTGTATTAGTGTATTAATACTTTAGTAATGTATTAATTAATAATGTATTAATAAATTAATACAATACATTATTAAAGTATCAATTAATTAATAAGTTACATTATACATTAATGAAAATTAATGCTTTAATTAGACATTACATTATTGTAATGATGCATTATTTATGTATTAATACTTTAATAATGTATTACTATTTTATTATATTTTTTTAATGCACTAATACTTTACAATATACAATAATGTATTAATGTCATCTGTAGTGATGGTCATGGATAGCCATGATATTCTACAGAAAACAATTGTCAAACATGGTTAACCATTGTGAACCATGCTCAACCAAGGTCAACCATAGTGAAGGTCATGCATAGCGAAGTTCTAGGGAAGTTAACAATGGTCATGTTCAACAAAATTTAACATTGGTCATGGTCAACCATAGTGAACCATGGCCATTGCCAATTAATGTATTAATACTTTAATAATGTATTATCAATGCATCGTCCCAATTACTAACATAGTAATGGTGCAATGTGTCGAACATAGCTCCATCATCACAATGTGATCAACATGCCTTATCATCACACTATGAAAAATATAGACTTGTCATTGAAATTTCATGAACATAGCCTCGTCATCACAATGTGATGCAAATATTCTATCCTCGTAATGTGATACAAATATCCTGTCATCATAATGAGATGAATATAGCCTTGTTGTCACAATGCGTAACATAGCCTTGTCTTTACAATGTGATGAACATAGCCTCGTCGTCGCAATGTGCTAACCATTGCTTTATAATTACACTGTGGCAAATAAAGCCTTATTATCACACTGTAAAGAACATATCCCTATCATCGCAAAGTGAATAGCATAGCCTTATCGTTGCACTATGATGAAGATATCCTACAATGTGATGAACATATCATTGTTGTCCCCATGCGATAAAAACATCATGTCCTCACAATGCGATGCAAATATCCTATCGTCACAATGTGATGAACATAGCCTTATTGTCATTATGTGTCGAACATAGCCTTGTCGTTTCTATGTTCTAAACATACCCTTGTCATTTCAATGTCACAATCATAGCCTTGTCGTTGCAATGTGATGAACATAACCTTGTCATCACAATTTCACGAACATAGCCTTCTCGCCTCTATGTGATGTACATATCCTTGTCATAGCCTTGTCGTCTTTATGTGACGAAAAGAGCCTCATCGTCGCAATGTGACCAACATTTCCTCGTCGTTGCAATGTGAAAAAAAAATTATGTCGTCGCAATGTAATGCAAATATCATGTTATCACAATCTTATGCAAATATCCTATCTTTGCAATGTGATGACCATATCCTTATCGTGGCTATGTGACGAACATAGCCTTGTCTTCACATTGTGATGAACATGGCCTTCTCCTTACATTGTGACTCACATATCATTCCATCACAATGTGACACAAATATCATGTCATCGTAATATGATGCAAATATTGTGTCATCCCAATGTGACGAAAATATCATGTCGTCGCTATGCGATGACAATATCCTTGTAGACACAATGTTATGAACATATCCTTCTCGTCGCATTATGACGAACATATCCTCCTCATCACAATGTGAAGAAAATATATTATCCTCACAGTATGATGCAGATATAATGTCATTGCAATGTCACACAAATATCTTGTCATTGCAATCTGAAGAACATAGCCTCGTGACGACAAGGCTATGACCTCATTTAATTTAGACCAGGCCATTATACATCTATGTAAATTAATACTTTAATTTAGACATTGCATTAATGCGATAATGCATTATTAATGTATTAATACTTTAATAATGTGTTACTACTTTATTAATGTTTTAATGTATTAATACTTCAGCAATGTATTAATTAATAATTTATTAATGTATTTATTAATTAATACATTATAGTATACATTAATGTATTAATGTCATCAGTATTCATGATCATGGCTAGCCATGATCTTCTATAGACAACAATTTTCAAACATGACTAACCATTGTCAACCATGTTCAACTAAGGTCAACCATATTGAAGTTGTAGGGAAGTTAACAATGGTCATGCTCAACCATAGTTAACAATGGCCATGGTGAACCAAAGTTAACCATGGTCATGGTCAACCATAGTCAATCATGATCATTTTTAATTAATGTATTAATACTTTAGTGATGTATTAATAATACATTACTACTTTAATACTGTATTTATTAAAGTATTAATAGTTTAATAATATATTTATTAACATATTGTTACTTTATTAATGTATTAAAACTTTAATAATGTATTAATACTTTATGTGATGAACATATCCCCCTCATCACAATGTGAAACACATATCTTATCGTCACAATACGACACAGATATCATGTCATCACAATGTCACACAAATATCTTGTCATCGCAATGTGTCAAACATAGCCTCGTGACAACAAGGCTATGACCTCATTTAATTTAGACAAAGCCATTATACATTTATGTAAATTAATACTTTAATTTAGACATTGCATTAATGTAATAATGCATTATTAATGTGTTAGTACTTTAATAATGTATTACTACTTTATTAATGTTTTCATGTATTAATACTTTAGCAATGTACTAATTAGTTAATACATTATAGTATATATTAATGTATTAATGTCATGAGTAGTCATGAGGTCAACCATAATGAAGGCCATGCATATTGAAGTTCTAGGGAAGCTAACAATGGTCATGGTCAACCATAGTCAATTGTGGCCGTTTTCAATTAATGTATTAATACTTTAGTAATGTATTGATAATGCATTGCTACTTTAAACATGTATTTATTAAAGTATTAATAGTTTAATAATGTATTTATTAATATATTATTACTTTATTAATGTATTAAAACTTTTATAATGTATTAATACTTTAATAGTATTTTATTAATCCATTATTTTATTAGTGAATTAATACTTTAACAATGTATTAATATATTAATTAATTAATTAAGTGCATTATTAATGTATTAGTTCTTTAATATGTTACATTATACAGTGATGTATTAATTAATTAATACATTCCATTATTAATGTATCAAATAAATAATAAGTTCTATGTTACATTAGACATTAATGTATGAATTAATTATTACATTACGTCAACTAAATAATACATTATATTATACATTAATAAAAAATTATACTTTAATTTATACATTATATTAATGTAATAATGTGTTAATACTTTATTATTTAATTTGTGTATTAATACTTTATTAAAGTCTTAATGTATTAATACTTTATTAATGTATTTATTAAAAATCTATTAATGTATTAATTAATTAAATTAATACATTTTAGTATATTTTAATGTATTAATGTTATTTATAATTATGACCATAAGAAACTATAATTATGGTTAGCCATTGTAAACCACCATAATTTCAATAAATGTATAGATACTTTAATAATGTACTATTAGTTTATTAATGTGTTTATTAAGGTATTACTACTTTAATAATGTATTTATTTATATATGGAAACTTTAATCTATGGATGCTTTATTGATATATTTATTAATATTATTTTTAATGTATTGAAATTTATTAATTTATTAAATTAATAATATTTTAATATTTTATTAATTTTTTCATAATTTATATATGTATTTATTATTTAAATAATTCTTTAATAATTAATATAATAATGTATTATTATTATTAATGTATTTATTTATTAATATAATAATGTAGTAGTTTAATGTTTGTTTTTATGTAATATTTTTTTTACTTTATCAATTTAATAAAGTTTTAATTTGTTTATATTTTAACTATTTTTTAAATGTATAATGTAATAATGTATGAATTAATTAATATAATATATTGATAAGGTATTTATTAATTAATATGTTACATTTATACATTAATTGCAATTTAATAAAGTTTTAATTTATTTATATTTTAACTATTTTTTAAATGTATAATGTAATAATGTATGAATTAATTAATATAATATATTGATAAGGTATTTATTAATTAATATGTTACATTTATACATTAATTGATGTATTGATAGTTACTTTATACAATGTATTTATCATTTTTATACATAATATTAACTTAATAATGTATTTTTCTATTATTATATTAATTGATTGATTATTTATATATTTATTAATTAATATTTTATTACTTTCCTACATTTATGTAATATTATATCAATGATCAATGTATTTATATATTATTAATTTAGAAATTATTAATGTATTAGTACTTATTAATATATTTAACAATTTATTTATACTTTACTAATACATTAAAAAAATACTTAATTAATTAATTAATTAATTAATATGTTACTTTATCACTTTGTTTTTTAATGTTTTTAGTTTAGTTTTACTTCATTATTATCACATGTTTACTTTATTATTATTATTATTTTGTTATGTAGTGTTTTATTTTTGATTAGTTAATTTATAATTTATAGTCAATTATTAATTAATATTTTATTTATTATTAATATCAATTAATAATTAAAAGTAATTTATTATTAATTAATAATCTTCAATTAATTAGTTATAACTAATTAATTAATTATTAACAATTAAGTAATTAATTATTATAATTTAATAAATTATTAATAATTAGTTAAAAAAAATTAAAGATACTTAATTATTATTTATTATTTATTTATTACATTTAAAATGTATTAATTTATTAATGGTTATTTTAGCATGTCGATTGTCAACTAGCAATAACCATTTTTATGTAAAAAGTGGTTGATATATGCTGATCGATGCCATTAATTTAAAAATGGGAAAAATGACGCTGATCGACATATATCAACCACTTTTTACATAAAAAAATATTATTACTAGTAATATGACACTAATAATAAATAATAAATTACTCTTTAACTACAAAGAAAATTGTAAGGTTCTGTTAATGTTATGCATCACTAACTAAGTTTCCCCACATGAATGATTTTCTTATGTGAACGATAACGTATTAACGACGACATCACTTGTATAATGTTAATAATGTTAGTGTAATGAGTGGAAGTAGATTTCATTTCTCTAATGTAAGCTCAATGAGTGAAAGTAGCGTTTAAATTGGAATCATTAAGAAGTCAAATCAAAATGCATAAATAAATTAATTTTGTTTGTAGCATCATTTTAAATCCTTAATGATGCGAATTATGAAAATGTAATCTAATTATGAAGGGCTTTGGAGTGCATATCATTAAAGGAGACTCACAACTCATTTGTTCACATGACACAACTCATGATCAATTAAAATTAAATTTTAGATTTATTTTATTAAAATGAGATATTTTTATGTTGAAATTTTGTTTTATATTATTATTTTTCTATCTTTTCTTTAAAGTCTTAGTCTAGTTGTGTTTTCTATTAAATGGGCTCAACATCTATTAATTTACATTACACAATCCACAATTAATTAATTTTTATTAATCATTTTTCTATATTATTATAGTGATATATATTTATGTTGAAATTGTTTTCCACGTTAATACTCATGTATCTCCTCCTCTTAAAAGTTTAGATTGCTTGTTTTTTCATTTTTCTTCTCTAGTTATGTTGAAATTTTGTTCCACATTAATATTTCTCTCTTCTCCTCTTAAATTTGTATATTGAAAAGTCATTTCAAAATATTAATCCTATAGACTCTTAGGAATAATATTGTGAAACAAAATATGGCATGAGTGTTATATGCATGAAATGTTCCAGAGCGACTTTCTCTCCTTATGCGGCTAGGATTTACCCTAGTCATCACCATTTGTTTTGCAGGTATCTTTGGAGCATTATGCATGAAGTCATTGTTTTGGATTGTAAGTTGTTGTCAACTCTTGTTGTAGGTATCGGTTAGGAGGTGTCCATGTTGGAATTCTTGTGCATGAGATCCCTATGTTTTGTGGTTTATGGAAGATTTTTACAGGGTGGCTCGATGGATGACAATTTTTGTCTAGAAGTAGAGGCTTTCAAAGGTTCAATTAGCTTCTTAAAGCCGAGTAATGGGAAATATCCTTCATTTGGGATATTTGTAAAATGAATGGAATTCATCCCTCAATTGGAACTCTCATCTATGGAACTAAGAAGAAAATCTCTTATTCTATCTAAGTGTGCTTTGATTGGTAAGTTTACATGTTTTTGGCCTAGCCCAAGAGCTCTAGAATCATGGGTATTATAGCATTGGTCACTCAAGATTCATGTTCTAATATTTTAGTTTTCTTTTGACCAAGTTTTCTTTGTTTTTCTCTTTCATAATAAGGAGGAGTGGGACTTGATCTTTTGCTCTAGACCCCATTTCATGGGATTAAGGGGAATGCATTTATCTCTTTGGACTCTTGAATTCAATCTAGAAGAAGATATTTCCTCAGCCCTAGTATGCTTAAGATGGATCATCTCCCTTTGATATTTTGGGATGAAAACTCTCTCAGAAATATCAAAAACAAGTTGGGCGGATTTATAGATAAAGAAAATCCAATAGGAAATGTGTACTCTTGCATATATGTGTAGAGGTGGACATGGAGAAGGGACTCCTAGAGGCTCTACAATTCAATATGGATGGGTGGAGCCATTAGAGAATCTTAGATTATCAGTAGCTTCCCTTTAAGTGCAATTTCTATCATGTTTATAGGCATTTTTCCAAAAAATGTCTAAACATTCAAGAAGTCCAGCCCCCTTCAAAGCAACCATCGAATAAATATAATGAGTTCAATATAACTCCTAGTAGGCATATAAATCCTCAATGTAAAGAGAGTCAACAAGAAAATTATCCCAAGAGACACCTCCCAAATCAAACAATAATAGATTTCAAGTTCTTGAAAACTTAGAAAATTTAGAGAGAGAAATTGTAAGGGATGAGAAATTGTTGAAAGATCCCACCTTTGGCATAAACCATCCTAAGGGAAATCCAAATCCATCCAAGCACCATGAGGATTCAAAGAACAATGTTCCAATAGGGAGAGAATATGAGAAAGAAGAAGATGGACAAGAAGAATAGGAGGAAGTAGAAGAATCAGCGAAGGAAGTAGAGGAAGAAGATGTAGAGGAGGAAGTAGAAAAGGAAGAGGAAGAATAATTGCAGAAAGTGTGACGTGAGGGTGTAGTTACTCCTTCAATTCTAGTGCTACACACTTACTCATCTATGGCTTCAAAATCTCCATATTCCGAGAAAGTCCTAAGGAAATCCCCCCTTCCCTCCCCTCCTCTCACAAGGAGAAGGAAACCAAGTCAAGAACAATGAGAAAATGTTATAAAATTGAATATTCTCTTGGGACAAAAATTAACCTTGGATTCTCCCATGTTTAAGGGTGGGATAGTTGTCCGCAACCAATAATTATGTATTGTTTTTGCATCCTTTTATGTAGGCAATTTTTAAGAATCTAGTATTGTGCTCAAGAATTAGAAATGGATTTTTTTTGTAGGAAGATTTGTTCAACCCTATCCTTCCAACTCTTCATAGAAAGGATAAAAGAATTGCAAGTTGTGTTCTTCTCTCCTTAATCTTTGTATTAACAATCTATCTAGTGTTGTCACATCCTTTTTTTAATACAAATT
>SNQJ01S0086498.1:21848-37623 GCA_010110895.2 Picea sitchensis | reverse complement strand
GGGGCTTCCAACTTGCTACCAACCTTAGATGAAAATATGATAGAAGATTACAGATGATAGGATCAAAACCATGTATCCTCATAGGACCAAGCAAAGACATCTTTAAATTCATGGAACAGATCCATAAATTTATGCTTTTCTTTCTCTGAACATTGAGCTCCAATCTTTAAAATATTTGGGTCTTCTTGAGTCCCAATGTTCACGGATATAGTACTTCCTATCTTTATTTTTTATTCATACTCTTCTTTTTCCTTTTTTTTGCCAACATCATTGGATGAGAGTGAGCTTTCCAGAGGAGTCAATCCCTTTGGAAATTTGTTATCTTCTAGAGATATAATCTCTTTCCTTTTTAAAGGCTCATTTTGCAAAAGGGCACATACACTTTCATCATTGGGAAAAACTTGCCAAGATTATACATTAGGAAAATGAGGACGATATAATAACATAAATGTACAATCATGCCTCTCAAAAAGCAATTGTCTTGTAAGACTATATGCAAAAACAACAAGCCTATCAGCCATAGAGTTCATATCTCTCATTATATGAGTGATGCTGAAAGATATAACATTGGAGATTAATTACCAAACTTCCTGAGTATACCTCTTTAGCAATTTATTGGATGGGGTGTAAATTATTCTAACCAGTTCTATAATAAGTTCAGAATCCCCAAAAACATAAAGATGTTAACAGCCAATATTTAATGCATTATTTATTCCAAGAACCAAGGCTTCAAATTTTGTTACATTATTAGTATATGTAAATTCCAATTTGTAAGAGAAATTGTGAATCTTTCCTACATGTGAATATAGTATTATGTCAGCTCCATTACCTTCACTTGAGCATGCACCATCAAAATGCATGTGCCACATTCCATATTCAAGATCTAGAAGTTATGCAACATAATTGTTATCTTTCTCTAGAAAAATTGAGTATACACCAATGTCCTCTTCAATGTAATTAACATGTGGTTGTGGAAGACTTTCTATATATGGTGAAATTCGTCCCTCCCGAAGAACAATAATTTTATTTCCATTTTTGGGAAGGGACATGTGTATCCCATCCAGTGAAATATATCGAGCAGTTAATGCTTTCCAGTCTCTTTCCAATGTGATGGAATAGTTTCTATCTTGCATATCAATCACTTGAATATTACAAGTCGTCTCAATCTCAGGATGGACACACAAAACCAAAGTCACATCTTTGATTTCACCAATAGTAGCTTGTTGTTGACTGTTGTAAGATAGCATACTCTTTGAATTCTCATCGGTACATGAAATACCTAACTCTTCCATGATAATCTTAGACATAACATTTGGGCATGATCCCCTGTCAATTAGATAAAAATGTGTAGTCTTATATGTAATTTTTACAGATATGTAGAAAGGAGGATTTTTTACATAATTTCTAAGATTATATACACCTACTTTATTTATATACATTTCTTCTTCAGTCAAAATGGTGACTGTGGAAGATTTACTTTTCATGAAATCTTCCAGATGCCTTTGTTGTTCAGGGATGGTGACCATGCCCAATAAAGAGGAATCTTCTTTTATTGTAGCCAATTGTTTCAACATATTGTATTTGAATGAAGAAGATGAGGTAGAAACCTCTAGACTTTGAGTAACCCTTGTAATCTAAGGATCAATTTGTTGAGAGGATGTACTAGGAGAAAATGTGGTCTTGGGAGGACCTCTCTTTCCCTTGTTTTGATATGATTTGTTTCAGGTGTCAACCATCATGAAATCCTCTTCCTGAACCCAATATAAGGAAACAATTGTTATATTAGTCCTTTTTCCAAATATGATCTCTCTGGAATTATTTTTATCTCACAAGTGTTTTCATCATGATTATCCTCACAAAAATTACATTGGGTTCTTGAGATAATAGCCTTGGGTTGGAATGTAACGACCCCATCGTTACGACAACAAGCGTCATACAACAGAAAAAAATTATTTTTCTTTTGCGTTAGGAAATACACATCACACTTATTGGAAACATCATCAACACATCATTCACATTATTAATGAAACAATGTTAATGCATTAATAATCATTACAACACAATGTAGACATCTCATCATCATGAACCACAACACGCACATTGATGTATTAACACATTAATTATCAACAACCCATCATCATTTCCTTCTACAATTAATAACGATGCATAACAGTACAAATATTAAACATTCAACGCATCTCAGAAGGACCATCATCAGATATCACTAAGGAAACATAAGATAACCTAGCAAATCGTAAGGATCATAAAAATAATCACAAAAACACATAATATACTACCCTCCCAACCTACCCTGTAAGGTTAGGACCTCCAGGACACATAAGCAATGCTAAATCCCAGTTTCCAATTGATTTTAACCATTTAAGGTCTCAAGGTTGGTGAATGTTATGAGGAACAAGAAGGTGTCTACATCCCACCCACGCAATCAATTCCAAGACGACCAAGCTAAATCAACATCATCAACGAACATCAAGGCCTAATAGCATTCTAATAAACCAACACATGTAACATAAAATTCCATGGTGCAAGAGAACTTAATTACTAAATCAATCAAGCAATGACATAATCCAAGGCACAAATAATCTACTTATTTAATTTTTAAGGCGAAAAAAAATATCTACTTAACTTCCAGGTGTGTGATTAAATCAATCATCGAATTTACAATAATCAACATCATTTTCAAGGTAAGCAGATGATCTAAATGTTGGATTTACATAATTCGCTTGTCGACCATTGCGTGCAATTAATCATTCAACATGAATCATACAGTAACATTGTGACAAGTGTGCTAGATAACTAAGGTGTAAACATTTATGCCTCAACTTAGTCCATGGCGCAAGAAATCCTAACACCTATTCATCATCATAATCCAAGGCGCAAGATAACAAATTCTAAACCATCATACATGACATAAAATCCATTGCGCAAGAATTCCAAAAATATTTAACTATCATACATTATATAGAATCCATAAATGGAAGAATTCTAATATCAATCATGGATAATTTCAATGATACAAGGTAAATACATTCATCACTTTTTATTTGCGCAAAGTCTAAGATCTAACCATCATAAAAATCCATAAGCGCAATAACCCTAACTCTAAAATCATCGTTTAATACATATAATTTTGTGTGCGCAAGATTCTAAACTCAACAAGTCCTATATCCTATGATGGAATTGAGCGCTAACATTCTAATCAACAATCAACTAAAACATATTCTTATTCTAATCAACAATGTCTTTTCAATTACTTCATTATCCTAGGTGTTGTTTTTCCAAGACCCTATCACTACTAAGTTGTCATTTTATCTTATCTGATATAAATAGAGATAGAGAGAAGTATATATAATTTAATGTTTCCATCTGATTAATACATATTCAACTAATGAATTTATTTAATGAACCTTAACATGACAACTTAGTTACATAAACAATTATGCTACTTCTTCTAGCTTATTACCTTTCTTAATGACTAACTCTACAACGAGCATTAAACAATCTATGAAATACACTATTAAAGACTAAAATGCTTTCATAGGTTGTGAAAAGTCCAAAGGTTTAGAGATAATGCACAAGACAAGACCCTAATCTAAAGGTGCACAAATATTCATTGTGGAAGGAGGAGGCGCAAGCATTTACGAATAGTAAAAGGCATGGTCTAAATGTTTTAAGTTTGGACATTTATCACCAAAATTCAACAAAATAATGTGGGGGAAAACACAATTTTTTGTGGTTAAAATTGGAGATCTAAGTGCATAAATGAAAACGCACTGATTCTAAGGGTCCCTCCTTAAGTACTGAAGGAACAAAAGGTGAACCCAAGCATAAGGGAAAAATGGATTCAACTCAGGTAATTTAAATGGAGGGAAACAAAAGTGGTAAAAGCGTGGTATAAAATTAGAGGTCAAGGTAATCGTTGAATATCAAGGTAATTACACTGTGAAAGGAGAGGATAAATAGTTGAACAACATAGGTAAAACATTGAGGAAGGAACAATAAGTTTTATGCATAAACCACAGAGCCTTGAAGACAGAAAACATGAATGGTAAAGGAGGTGCAAGGTGTAACATCCCTCTCTTGCATGCATTGAGCGAACTTATTCCTTGAGGACACTTGCTTGCAAGTGATCCGGGTTATTATATCTATTGGTCGTTTTGATTATGATTATGAGATATTATGGATATGATGATATGTTATTTTTTTGTATTTACATAGATAGGTGTTATTGACTGGGTTCTTCTGAGTGTGCAGGACTTTGGACATTGAGGATGCAGAGGCATCGATGAAACCCCTTAGACTCCAGATCGAGTCAGGGAGTGGACTATTGGGGTTTGAATGTTGTTGATATGACATATGTGCATATGATTAGATGTTATTATGATTGATTATTATTGTTGACATGATTCATTGATGGATGCAGGCTGACGATAGCTTGCCGACCAGACTCACATGTGGAGTAGAGGGGTCACGTAGAACAACCGGAGACATTGAGGGAGAGGTGTGGTAGCAGCCCTGCCACAACCTACTAGCACTCTTGTCATGGCTCGAACTGTAGGTTAACGATTACCTAGTTCGAGAAGATACACGATACTGTGAGGGCAGACTATGACAGTCGCTCACGATGATTCTAAGGGGCACGCAATAAGGTAAGGGCATTATTCCTTACAGGCCCTTAGTCTCCCACAAGATCACCTAGCGAAGTATTGACTCCAGGGGTTTGACGTCTACCAAATTCAATCAAGAGGCGAGTGGCACCCTTGGAGCACCTAGTGTGTCCTGAAGGGCACGTCGTGATTTTAACCGGTAAGTGAATAAAACTAGTCGGCCTTAAAATGAATGATGTGATAAGTAAGATTTAAAAACATTTTTTCCTAATAAAATTTGTGTGTGTGTGTGTGTGTGTGTGTGTGTGTGTGTCACCCAACCTAGTGAAATTAAAACCTAGGACTAAGTAGAACTTGTGGTAAAAAAAAAAAAAAAAAATAAACATGTAACAAGAAGGGGGGTAAGAAATTCAAACTTATTTATTAAAGTCAAAATTATAATGGAGGTTTAAGTTTTAAAAAAGGGTAATGGTTGTTTTTTTCTACATTTTCTAAATTAATTTTTAGTTAAAAAGAAAAGAGGGTAAATGGTTGTCTTATATACACTTGCTAAATTAATTTTTAATTAAAACGGAAAAAAGGTAAAAGGGTTGTTTTATCTACACTTGCTAAATTGATTTTTTTAGTTAAAAAGGAAAAGGGGGGAAACTTAAAAGAAATAGGAAACTTAAATAAAAAGGGAAACTTAAAGAAAAGGGGAAACGTAAGGAAAAAGTTGAATGTCTAACTTAGTAAGGAATCTTGCCTTTAGAACTTTCTAATTATGAACTCAACTAGGAATTAAGTAAGGCATAAGTCATTTAAGAAGTGTAAGGGAATTTTGGAACACCGAGGAGAATTTTTATGAATGCTTTAGGTGGATGAGGGAAATAGGAATATTTAATTAATCAATAAAATTGATTTTCTGGTGCAACTAGGGGATCGGACGACATGTGTACGGGCGAATTTTTTTGAAATTAATTAACCGAAAAGGGAATTTAATGAGAATTTGGGAAACTAATTACTTAAAAACTCTATAAAAAGGATGGAGGAGGAGTATGGATCTCATCTTTTTGTGTAACGTTACGCTACTGAAATTTTACCTTGACTGAACTTTCTCTTGTGGGAGTTGGGATACCCATCTCAGGTAACGATTCGTAGCTCGACTTTGTGAGGCGAGCTCGGTGCTAGCATTCTCTGGTATTGTGTGTGTGTCCCCTTTGTGGCTCGGGGAGCTCAGGGGGAAGAAGAGTAACCCTAGCGTTGGTTGTGACGTATCGGTGATGTCACATCGATTGGAAAGTGAGAACTAGACGGAGTGCACGCGGGACAATGACTTTGGAGAATTCACATCTGGCTAAGGTACACCTGTTAAAGTTGTTACTTGTAATGAAATTTAAATTACACATATTTATTTTTCTATACTTGGTTGAAGATTTCTTTTCCATGAGCTTTCTTGCACATGCATTCCTACAGTAATTGTAACCCCCTTGTCGCTTGATTTATTCAGTAAGAACCCTTGCTATCCACTCTATCCTTTATTTAAAACTTATTGCTTCCTTGTGTGTGGCCAGAATGAGCCCCAAACTCAAAACCTTGCCTGTGTTTTCTTTATTCCTTGATTGCGCTTTTATTTCATTATTTGTTTCTCCATGAAGAAGATCTGGATGCATATTGTGTTTTTATTCTTTGTCCCTTATCCTTAAGTTATTAGTGTGTGCCTGAGTAGTCGACCATGATTTGAATCGACGGTCGTCACTCTGGTGTTTAAAGACTTATAGATTCAAACACCCTACTTTCCTATGCATGGATAATAAGTGAAGTATAAATTTCACCCAGCCATATATCCCTTACTTATCTCTGCATTTTTCACTTATGATTAATCTCAAATCTTTGTGTTTCTGTGAATGAGTATCCTTGCGTTTTTTATTGATTCATTGCGGAATGATTTGTCTTTGCGTTTCTGTGAATGAGTAACTATACGTCTTGATTGATTACACTCTTTGTTTTAATTGTTTAAACTCTAATAAATCTCTGTGAATGAATGGTAAATCGTTGCGTTTTCTTGTGATTGATTACATCTGTGTTTTCTGGTGATTGATTACTTCTACGTTTTCTTGTGATTGATTATCTCTGATTTTTCTTGGAGTCTTTACTCATCCTTCACACCACTAATTTTTGGGCGATTTACCCAGCCATTACCCAACATTCACACCACTATTTTCGTGGCACATTACACAACATTCAAACTATGATTTTCATGGCATATTCCACAACATTCACACTATGATTTTCGTGGCATATACACAGCGATATCTCATCTATAAATGTTAGTACACAGCGATATATTTACACAGCGATATCTTATTGTTATCCACACATGATTGTGTCACACAGTGATATCTCATCCATGATTTTTATTACACAATGATATCTCATTTGCACAATGATATTTTTGTTTGACAGTAACACTTGTAATAGATAGCATTAGGTTTGTGTTACAACGATCCCATCCATGATTGTTATTACATAGCGATCCTGTATATATCAAGGACAACGATTTTATAATTGCAATATATTGACTATGAATTTACCCATATTGACTGCAATATCACTACAATATCACTGCAAATATCACTGTGAATTTTCCCATATCACTGCAATATCACTGTGAATATTGACTATGAATATCACTGTGAATTTACCCATATCACTATAATATCACTGCAATATCACTGTGAATATCACTGCGAATATTTACTGTGAATATCACTGTGAATTTACCCATATCACTGCAATATCACTGCAATATCATTGTGAATTTGATACACTGCAATATCACATTACACATCGATTTTCCTTGGCACGTTACACATCCTTTTTACACCACGATTTCTGGGCAATTTACCCGTATTTACCCAGCTATGTCAATAGATTTATCATTATATTTATCAATAGTTTAATCAATCGATGTATCAATAGACTTGTTAATACAACGAATTTATATACTGAGAATGTTTACACATCCATTACCCAGATCTTAGACAGCGATTTCGCCCATGTTTACACTGCCAATCACCCAGTTTCAACCAACGATTTTCATTAGATATAGAGACAACATTACGGATTTTATGACAATGATCTCGTATATAAATTGTTGATAGTGATTTTATTAGATAGCATTGTTGATTTTATTAGACAACATTGTTGATAGCGAGTCATTAGACATCATTGTTGATTTTATGAGACAACATTATTGATAGTGAATTTATTAGATAGCATTGTTGATTTTATAAACAAAAAGATAAATTCTATATAGCCATCTATAAATAAACAGAGATATTATAGTTTGACTGTAAGATCATCATTAGACTTGTAAATGGGAAGTGGCATTGATTGTTGACAACAATTATGAAAGGAAATCATTTTGCATGTGAATGTCAGTGTTTTTGTAGGTGAATGACAGTATGGTATTATGGGAATGATAGTGTTGTGATTACTGTTGTGTATCACTGCGTTTTCATCCAATATATAATAGACAACAAATTTTTATATGATAGACAATGTTTCATAAAATGACAGTGATTTTATGTATTTTATAGACAACAATATCATATGGTTGATAGAAAGCATTATCCTTTATTTTATAGACAGCAATATCATGTGTTTAATAGACCGCGATGTTGTTGTTGATTGCAAATAGTAATAGACAGAGATATTATTTTTAGATAGTGAAATAATTGATAAACAACGATTAGTAACAAATGAATGGTTAGCATGGTATCCTTACATACTGCTAACTTAATCTACTCTGGATCCCTTCTTTTCTTTTTAAAATGGTTGGGGTAAGGATCTATTGAATGTTGAATTCTTATTAATAGATAGTAGGTTATTGTAGAATGGATTCTCGGGGGGTTTTTTCATCAATGGCTAATCGCGTCCTTTAATTGATGTATGTTGAAATAGAATTTGTTGTGCAAGGAATTTAATGTGTTGTATGATTGTTATAGTAATCAAATTTCCCTTGTGTCTTGTTGACTTGTCGATTGGGTGCTTGGGTTTTGTCTTCATGTATTTTGACACTTAATTTGGTCTTCTAGCACGTTGGATTTTTCTTGGGTTATTGGTCTAGACAGGTTATGTTGCACCTTGGTTACCTGCCTCACCTATCGCCTTGTAACGGCATGATTCCTGATGAGGGGACCAGTGCTCACCCTGATGGATAGATCTGAATGATAACCCAGCCGAAGTCTTGTGCTTCCTAATGTGGACGTTTGTTCATTGTAATGGATATTGGTACTTGGTTTTGTAATGCCTTAATGCGTTGGTTTTTGTGCGTCGTAGAGGTTTTCTAGTTACTGGTCATCGAAACCACTATGTCAGGTTGTTGATGTTGTCCTGTAGCTTGTAGGTGTTGTCTTTCTTATGTCGGGTGGGTAGTCATTTTTATCTGTCTATTTATTATCACATGTTCATCTAGTTGCATGATGTGCTAGTGTGTTGAGTTGTTGTTGTCTATTGCCTGGTCTGTGTGAATTGTGTTCATCGTCAAGTTGTGTTGTTTAATTTTGTCGTTGATTTCCTTCCTGCTTTAAACACACACACACAAAAAAAAATATTGCACTTGCTTTGTGTCGCTTGTAGTCATAATGATGGGGTCGTTACATAGAGACACTGCATTGTACTCCGAAATTCTCTCAGGCAAGGTAGTTGGGCAGTATACGACGTCTGAAGAGAGAGGTAAGTGGAGCGCGTGGCTCGCTGAAAAATTCCAAAATTCAGAGGTAGAATTTGGGCGACCTACTTGTAGGGGAAGAAATGTAGAAGTAAAGGGGCAAATTACTATTGGGTCTACCCAGAATTTCTCTGTCACTACCGAGGAACCTACATCTCTCTGAACCTGCATCCGGAATTCCAGAGGGATTTTGCGAAGGAAGCGTAAATGGGGAAATTCCATGAATCTCTTCGCATGCCTAAATAGGGAACTAACCAGAGTTATACGAAATCTGGAGAATGGGGCTCGGAGAGACTAGAGGTAGAGTTTTTTTTTTTAAGAAAAGGAACAGAGAGGAATATCGGGTGAGAAGGGACAGTAATGGATCTGAGGATAAATCAATAAAAATTTTAATATAACTACAAAGGATGAGACAGAACGATTGGTACTTCTTTTCATAATTCCACCTTGACGAGATCCTTCTCATTGTCGTAAAAACAATGTCAAACTGGTGATTAATCATTGGAGAGAGCTTCGATTGAGTTGCGAGGAGATGCTAACATTTGAGAGTCAAAATGGATGTCGACTCTCTTGCGATGGAGTGTCTTTATTTAAGTAAGTCAAATAAGGTTCAAGTGGAATGGCATGAGGGTTCAAGGATCGATCCAGTGACATGGGGGTAACCCATATTCAAACAAGGTTGAGGGGGTTAGATAGGTCACAAATCTGTAGCGAGGACAATCTGAAAATTCCCAAAATTTTTGTGGGTAAGGGTTGTATCGCAGTACCAAAATACTCCACCACTAAAAATATTAAAATTAATCAAATTCACAACCATGGACCGAGACGATTAAAACTCCAATGGATAGTTCTAAAACAAGTCCTTGTCATCATTTTGTGCAAGCAAATCATTGTAAATGAGTACAAATTTTTAGTGACAACATAGAAGTTCAATGGGAGGAAATATGAAGGACAAGGATAAATTCCACTATGGTTAAATGTAGTAGTTCACATCAACGCCAGACTTTTACCTCATCTACTACTCAACCATCAGAGACTTGTAAATTAAGGATCCAAATTCCAACATAGTTTACCGCTGAATTTTAATGACTACAATACATTTTAATCCTATTACAATTCAATCATCATACAAATCCATATACAAAATTTGGACTAATGTTACAAATGCTAATTTTAAAACATGTGTATCATAACCGGTTGATGGCTTGATGATGTCTTCGGCTGCTGGAGATCCTCTTCTCTCTTGCTTGCTAATCGTTGAGACCTCACCAGTACCTCCCGGCCAACACTAGGGGCACTCTTCTTCCCCTTGAGCCCCCCGAGCCGCAAAGGGGCCACGCACACAACCAGAGAATAAGCTAGCTCCCAGCTCGCCTTGCAAGGTTGAGCTACCACTCTCTAATCGAGTTGGGTATCCCAACTCCCATAAGAAAATTAGTCAAGAAAAATTTGGCAACATAACCTTACGCATGCCAGTCGTGATCCCTTCCTCCTCCATGCCATTAATTTTATAGAGTTTTTTTAGTGACCCTAGCCAAATGCACATTAAATTATTTTTATTACATTTTTATTATGAAATATTCTCCCCTGTACACTTGTCACCTGATCCCTTAGTTGCACCAGAAATTCATTTAATTAATTAAATTAATTTTCCAATTTCCCTCACCCACCTAAAAGTGTTCCTAAAAACGCTCCTTGCTATCTCTTTATTCCCTCAATTTCCTTTAATGATTGATGCCTTTCTTAAAGCTTAGTTGAGTTTTAATTAGGAAAGTTCTCTATACTAGATTCATTTCTATGTTTCACATTCCTTTTTGCATTTAATTTCTCATTTTTGTCTAAGTTCTAATTTAGCAAGTTTTGCACATAAACAACAATTAAATTTAGATAAATTATTTCTCCTTTAAATTCTAAATTGATTTTTTCTTCATCCCNCCCCCCCCTTTGTTAATTGCTTAATTAATTTTAGTCCTCATATCCTACTTAAACCTAGGCTTTAATTTTAACTAGGCTTAGCAATTTTTAAGGGAAAATTTTTATAATTAATATGATTTACTCATACAACATTTATTTTAAGGTTGACCACGTCAAAATAAAATACAGTTTTCTAGGTACCTAGGTTCATTGACTCACCAGTGTTAAAAATTGTGACGTGTTCTTCAAGATGCACTATGTGCTCCAAGGGTGTCACTTGCCTTTATTCATGTTTTAATTATGCGACGTGCCCTTCAAGACGCACTACGTGCTCCAAGGGTGCCACTCGCCTTTTGGATGATTTTGGTAGACCTCCAACCCTTGGAGTCAATACGTCGTCTGGCAACCTTGTGGGAGACTAAGGGACTCTAACGAATAAGGACCCTTCCTTATTGCGTGCCCCTTAGAATCTTCGTGAGTGACTATCTCAGTCTTCCCTCACAGCATCGTGGATGTATTGAACTAGGTAATCGTTAACCTACAATTTGAGCCACGGCGGGAGTGCTAGTAGGTTGTGGCAAGGATGTTTCCACACCTCTCCCTAAATATCTCTTATTGTCGTGCATGGCCCCTTTACTCCTAATGTGAGTCTAATTAGCAAGAAATCATCAGCCTACATCCATCAATGAAACATGTCAATGATCCATAAACAACATCATAATATACCCGATCATAGATCACATATGCATAAACAGAAATACCCAAACCATATACAGTCCACTCCCTGACTCGAAATGGAGTACAAGGAGGTCCATCGATGCCATCAGCATCCTCAATTTGTCAAGATTCCTGCACACTCAAGAGAAACCCGTCAATAGCACATGTCTATACATAGATATCAAATAACATAACATCATAATCCATAAGCATCATCATCGGAATCCATAAGTGAAACAAACGACCATATACTAAACCAAATCACTTGCACACAAGTGTCCTCAAAGAATAATTCATATCATGTGCGCGCAAGAGAGGGATACTACATGGAAGCTATAAGTTTAGTTTCTTAAGGTATCCTTGGTAGAGGTTTCATCGAAAGTAGAAGTCACCCATTTTCTTTCGAAAGCAATCATTCTATTGATCATATCATGTAGAAGTTGTAACACAGTTTGCATGTTTGTTTGTTTGACATAGTCTTCGACAAGAAACCATGTCCTTGCCAACTGCTCCTCAAACTCTAAGAAAATATATAATGTATATCCCAAACTGTTAGCATTATTTTCCTCTAACCTATGACGATAGGTAGAAGGTAATGTGTTATAATAATGCATTAAGGTAGCTTGATTGTGTGGCCTAATAATTTCTAGAATTTGATTGTATAATTTAGTGAAATATAAGTTAAAAGATTTAACTATTTCACCTTTATTGTAGACAAGATTATCAAATCCTCTAGACTTAGAGGTTTTCCATGTGTTGATTTGAACCAATACAATAATTCATCCCAAGTTGTAAATATCTTAGATGGTAATTCAAAGAAATAGGAAGCAACCTTTCCTTCCAAATAATTAACAAAAAGTCTTGTACAAGTATCATTCTCATTTGCTCCAATATTATGGCATGCATTTGAAAAATAAACTAGATGCTCATTAACCAAAATAGTTTCATTGCCAGAAAATTTAGGCAAATGATATTTAAACTTTGGAAGAGGAGTAGTGGCTAGAGCCAAATCTAAAGGAGATGATACATGCCACGGAGAAGTATTTGCATCCTCTTTAAATTGAAATAAATTGTATTGTTTGATAACTTTTGCGGGATTTGTGGTTGACTAGATAGGATTATAATGAATATACATGCTTCTAATTAAATAAGAAGCTGAAGTTTTTAATGAAGTAGATTCACTAGTACTATTGAAATCACCAAAAAAAGTGTTTATAGATTTCTTGGGAGGAAAAGATATTGAAATACTTGATACCTCAGTCTCAGAATCTGATAAAGATATTCAAAGCCTTGGCTAATGATTCTCATACATTAAAGTGATCCAATATCTGAAATTTTTATCACACCANAAATAGTTTCATTGCCAGAAAATTTAGGCAAATGATATTTAAACTTTGGAAGAGGAGTAGTGGCTAGAGCCAAATCTAAAGGAGATGATACATGCCACGGAGAAGTATTTGCATCCTCTTTAAATTGAAATAAATTGTATTGTTTGATAACTTTTGCGGGATTTGTGGTTGACTAGATAGGATTATAATGAATATACATGCTTCTAATTAAATAAGAAGCTGAAGTTTTTAATGAAGTAGATTCACTAGTACTATTGAAATCACCAAAAAAAGTGTTTATAGATTTCTTGGGAGGAAAAGATATTGAAATACTTGATACCTCAGTCTCAGAATCTGATAAAGATATT
The DNA here is from genome assembly GCA_010110895.2 of Picea sitchensis. Taxonomy (NCBI): domain Eukaryota; kingdom Viridiplantae; phylum Streptophyta; class Pinopsida; order Pinales; family Pinaceae; genus Picea; species Picea sitchensis. The sequence continues at coordinate 23,957 of SNQJ01S0086498.1, read as the reverse complement.
CAAAGCCTTGGCTAATGATTCTCATACATTAAAGTGATCCAATATCTGAAATTTTTATCACACCATCTTAGATATGTCTCCTCGGGATCCTAGAAATTTCACAGTATGAAAACTCACCAAACTGAAGTTATAGAGAAATTCCCAAAATGACTTGTTTGATACTAAATTCAGGATTAGTAAACAGCCCCAACTTCCATGAGATATATATCACAAATTATAATGATTAAAAATTTAAAAATTTTGTCACATATAATTCTCTATGTCTCCTCAGGATTCTGAAATTTTGAGAGTCTAAAAAATGACAAAAAAAAGTTACAGTGAAAATTCCAAGTTGACTCTTAAAATTGATTTCATGATTAGTCACAAGCCTTGTATTACATTGACTATATATCTGAAAGCATAGGGAACCATAATATGAAATTTGGACCACTTGTACTAGGAGATGTCTCCTTAGTCTCCATAAAATTTTAGTGTCTACAACATCCTAGAAAAGCAATTATAGCGAAATTCCCAAGATGACTTGCTTAAAATTGAATTCAGGATGAGTCAAAAACCTGTCTTCCATAGTCTGTGTATCCAAAATTATAATGACCCAGAACCTGAATTTTTTACCAAGTGAACTTCACTCTGTCCTCTCTGTATTCTGAAAATTTCACAGTCTGAAACTTCATAGAGAAAATGTTATAGTGAAAATGCCAAGATGACTTGCTTGAAGCAGAAAAACCCTAAGATTGATGCTCTAATACGAAATGTTATGGGTCAAATGCTTGAGATACCAAAATAAACCATAAGTACACACCATGTACACCAATGTGATAATGGAGCACAACTCCAAGATAGATAACATAGATGAGTTATACAATAACTCCTTAAAGAATATGAGAACCTCTTTCAAATACACAAATACATTCATACATCACAATTGATAGGTCCTCAATAAAAAATACATGATCTCTATATATACCTATTCACACACTACACATGAGGCCCCTTTATTATTAGGTTGACCCTATTACATATACATTTACACATTACATGTACATTTATCCCCATATATGTCCCCTCGTTGGGTCATTTCATATACATTCAACCCCATATATGCCCCCCTTGGGTCATAACAAATATATCATGAGTTTCCCTCCACCGATCACATAACCCAAATACACCAATCAATTATGAGAAAACTCACATTTCTTGAGGTTATCCAGCAACTGGTGTTTTTTTTAAAGTCTCTAACACCTGCATGAGATGTGATATGTGCTCGTCTTAGGTAGAGCTATAAACCAATATATCATTGAAATACACTATAAACAAAGTTACCAACTTAATGAGAAGTGTGACCTCAAAACGAGAACTCTAGTCCTTAAAACCCATATTTTTGCATAAAAAACATGAAAATCAACCCCCAAATCAAAAAGTGGTGCTACCGGTAGCACCACATTTTTTGTAATCGGGTCAAAATTACAAGTTTTTCAAGCATGGCCTTAAAACTTAAAATAGTTGCTTAGAAAAACCTTAAAATCAACACTTAAATAAAAATGTGATGCTACCTAAAGAAAAATGTTTTTTCTCAACATTAAAATTGCAACTAATTACGACCTAGTTGAAAGTTTGGTGTTGACAACAAATCCCTACACAAATTAAAAACCCAAAATTGGATCCTAAATGGTCACTTGAAAATTTATTTACTATCTTTTATTTTTTTTAAATTTACATTTAAAAATAAATAAAGAGAAAGGAGAAAACCTTCACAAAAAAAATTTTAATGAAGACAAAAACACATTCAAAAAAAAAAAAACTTAACAAAATGGTGAAAAACAAAAAAAAACTAAAAAGAAATGAAAAAAAATTAAAATTTCCTCGGAAAACAATAATTTTTAAAAATTACTTTTTTTTGTAAAAACAAATAATAATGAATCCCTTCAAACGTTTAAAAAATAAAATAATTTGTTTTTTTGTTTGTTAATTTATCCGAATTGAGCCACACCAACCCTTAACATGGTTGGTTTTTTTGTTCCCACAGGTTTCGAACTGGTGACTTTAACCACAGAGTGGCTTAACAACACACTCTGTCACCGACTGTCCTACACCTCGGGGACAAAAAGAAAA
>SNQJ01S0086497.1:34006-51583 GCA_010110895.2 Picea sitchensis | reverse complement strand
TTGTCAGAGATCTTCAAAGAAAAGGAGAAAATCAAAGTAAGAATAGGAGACTTCGACATTGACTATGCTCTAGATGAGGGAACACAGATGAACATTATGACATAAAGTACTTGGGAAACCCTAGGGAGGCCTGCTATGGTTACTTCACTAGGAAAAATAGGGTTGTTTAAAGGAAAAATGGTAACCCTATGTGGCAGAATTACCCAGATAGCTATGAGTACCCATGGATATTCAACAGAGGAAGAATTCGAAGTTATTAAATTTATTGAGGACCATGCCCCCTTTCCATCTTTGCTAGGAAAGATCTGGATTGAAAAAGATCAGATCCAGAGAAAAGAAGAAAAGGAATCCCTAGAACATAAGAAGCATGAACTCATGGAATTTATGACTAGAAGGATCGCCTACTTGATGGAAGAACAAGAAAATAGATATAAGCTATTGAACACCAGGGACTTGGATGTCAAAGCTATAAGAGCATTAGAGGAACCACAGAAGACCGAAATACCTAATCCATATGATGAAGGAGTATTACCCTTGGATCTGAAGAAAGAATCTCATCATCGTGAAGTGACTATGTCGAGAGAAGATAAGAATCAGAATGGAAAAAGGATGACTGAGACAAAGCTCACTGGAAAGAAGGCTAGGAAGCTAAGTAAGAAGATATCCAAGATCAAAAAGTTAATAAGATTCTAGAGGAAACTTGGCAGAAGGAAAAATCACAGGAATTGAACTTCGTCAGGATATCAGAACAGCGACATATGACACTTCGTCATGGTGAAGCAATATAGCTGTTGGATCGATATACCTGTTCAACTTCCACCCCGAATGGATAGAAAAGCATTAAAGGATCACCACCAAACCATTGGACCACGCCATAACAGATGGATCAATGTTCATGGAAGCTTCATACCTGTTGCAAGCAAACTGTCGACGAACTTCCTATTTAGGAAGTCGTGCCGTGCCCGAAGAACACTTTTTCCAACTAAAAAGTCAAAGCCCACAGAACTAGTGATTGTCTACAGTGATCATTACAAGAATATTGTTCATCCTAGTGCAGTATTTTGAGATCATCGTGACCCCAATTATCTTTCCCGAGTGTGTCTGTCCGACGAGCTCACCGCACTTGAGTAATTCGTCACTGAGGTCCTTCTCGATTTAATGACTGAGAGAGTCATGTTGGAAAGAAGAATGTCCATCGGAGTCCAAGCATCATCGATGAGTGGAGTGCAAGCCTCCCCGTCGACTGCTCGAGCAAGAACATATTGAGTCAGTGCAAAGAGAAGAACTAAGCATAAGGATGACATAACCAACGCAAAGTTAGTGCCATCCATCCTACCAGCTTACATACCCCCTCTGAGCAGTGAGATTAACAAGGAAAGTGTCCCTAGAGACTTTGAATACACCCTAGTCACTACATATCTACCGAAAGGAGTACGCACCTACTGTGCAGATCAAGATAGGGTTACAGCGTTGAAGTTTTGTGACTTCAACCTGGGGGACCGTAAAGTTTTTAGCATGATCACCACGTATAAGTACTCAAAAAGAACTAAGGGAAAGAATGTGAATCTCATCCCTCAGTAATGGACGATGAACCTCGTGCAGTCTACTTTTCTCAACGTTATGAAAATACCGCACTTCAGCAGACACCAGGAGGTGAATTCTTGTGTAAAATTTTTGCTAGCAAGTTACCATAGAGTATCCTTGTGGTTAGATCGTCGCATAATTGTTGATCCGATGTTGATCAATAGGATCACTGGACTTAGCATGCAGGGACCTGATCCCCATGAGTACTATCCTGGAAAGACCGCAGACCGCGCTCTTGCATAGAAGATCAAAGAAGCCTATGGCGATGTTGATAAAGGCGCGAGAGGCTACAAGGTAGCTTTTATTGAAAGTGGTGCATTGCACCTCGCATGTCAACTGATCGCAGGGAAGTTGGTATGCAAGAATCAACCAACACAAGTATTTGGCTTTGTAGTTGACCTCGCAGGAAAGTGCGCAGAGGGACTACAGATGAACTGGGTGAAGTACCTGGTGAATCAACTGGAGATTGACTGGAGAGAAGCCCAGGATCAAGGGTATGAATTCTATTTTAGTTGGCTCCTGATACTAATCGCTTTTGTTGCATGGGATCTACTGGAAGGCACAACCTTCTCGAACCTTGACCCCCTTGAGCCACTAGCCATGAATTTCAGTACATTATGGTACTCGAACGACATGAGCAAGCAATCGCAATCGAATGTCGTTTTCCATGCATACTATAACCAATTGAAACCAGCCATAAGGAGTGAACCTCACATAAGCCCAAACACTTTACAGAGATTCTGACCTCTGATAAAGTTCAGTGCAGACTGCCATTTTATATACCTAACCCCATGCGTTGATGAGCACCAGGAATAGCTTCAGTCCTATTATAAGCTGACAGAATAAGACCTAGAAGATATCACCAAGGAATGGTCGGCGGACCTCCTTGTTTCAGCAGACCCCACAGAAATGTCTGACATCGACAGCCCCGGAACTGCGCAGGATACACCTGGGCCCAATAATACAAAGAAAGCAAAGACGACAAAGAAGACTGAAGAAGTCCAGGATGTTGACAGCCTATCTGTAAGGACGGCTTCCCTTGCACCAGATGAAGAAGGTGATGACAAAGAAGGTACAGAAACTGAACAACAGAAAGTTGAAGTACCACCACCTAGGGACGAAGAAGACTCATCGAAGAAAAGGAAGGTCTCACCTCTGAAATTTTCCTCCAGAAAGAAACCAAGAACCCCTGTAACCAAGATGTGAACTGCCCTTACGTTGGATGACTTTGATTTCATTGTTGCAGTGGTCAATGATGCTTCAAAGGAAATCATAGAGAAGCAGGAGGAAAATCAGGAACAAATGTATAGCCAAATTGAGATCGCGCTCCAAGGAGTACAGCAAGCACTCCAGTCTAGCAGAGAAATCTCTACTACACCTCTGCCAGAAGGAACAATAGAAGTGGGAGATGAATCAGTTCAGCTCCGCAAGATTGTTGATACAGTCGAAGTACGCCTTCGACATGCTCAGGAAGAAAAATCACAGGCCACCCAGGCCCTAAAGAAATCATAGGAGGAAATTATTAAATAACACCAAGCCACGCAACAAGAGAAGAATTCTCTCCAAGCAAAATTTGAAGACAGAGCGAAGATCCAAAAATAGAAAGAGCAGTTGCTCGCAAGCATATAGGAATTGAAGAAGCAATCAATAGAGCATTTCTCTCTGTGACTGGCTTAGAGAAAAAGGCTGAAGAGCCCATACAGCGCCAAGTGATGAAGCTGGCTGAAGTTATTCAGCAACTTCAACAAAGGGTCATGGAATTAGAGCTTCAGACCATACCACAGACTCCACAAGAAGTGCACGACCAGTGAGAATTGAATGCTCAAAGCGCAGTTGAGAGGATTAAAACACTTGTTGCATAATGTAAAAAGATAAATAGTAGAAGTACGCAGATATATGAACAACTATCTAAACACCCAAAGTTGAAGAAACTGGAGTCTCAACTCCAGGAATCAAAGAAGCATGCAGATACAGTACAGGCATAGCTCAAGCTCTTGTCACCCATCGAGAGGATGAAGAGATCCCAGGAACAGCGCACTGCCCAACAACTCGTTCTTACCATGTAGAGCAGAGTGATGGAAGTCACCCAAAAACTCCAGCCAATCTAGGAGGAAGCCTACCTATTGTTTGAAGAAATTGAAGGCCATAGAACACTACTAGAACAAGTAGTTGTTACAGTCAAGAAGCAGCTGGAAGGACCTATCATCGAAGCGGTTGTTCAGGAATTCGTTGAGCAAGAAGCCATAGCACATAAGCAATTTGAAGCAACTTGAGCCAAGCTTGAGACCTTTGAGGCAAAGTTACCCAGACCTGAGTGACTTGGGACGAGTCACAGGTGAGTGTTGGGGGCCTGTTGGCCCTGACCAATGTTTTAGGAACACTTGGTCATATTTGACCGTTTTTGGGACTTCGACAGCTTGTCAAAGATGGACCGCAACACGAAGCAGAAATCGTGGAAGCTAGACCCATTTTTGGGTCCTTTTTGGGATTTTGGGGATAATGTAATGGGAAAGGGATGTCGGCCCATGGGTTTACCCATGCTTAGGCCCACTATTGTATGTATAAATAGATGTATAGGCGAAGTAAGTGAAAGGTGGGGAGAAGAGTAGTAGAGTGGGATCTATGTGATCAAAGAGTTGCGAGTTGTGCTAAGTGTCGGTAATGATTGTAAATGCTTTGTGCATACTATAAGAGACTAAGTGGAGGATATTGTAGAAGGCTCTGTGCTTTTAGAGCAAGGAAGAAGGATCTAGCGAGCTACGTAGATCTTTTGTCCTATGAGAAGAGGGATTTGGATGGCTCTGTGTTGTAACCTAATCAACTGAAGATAATAAAGAAGAAGACTTTGTGGACGTAGCCCTAGGGTGGGGGTGAACCACAGTAAATCTGTGTGTTGTGCTCTATGCCTCAACTTGATGTGTTTGTCTCTTCCTTTGCTAAATGCTTTGATGTGTTTAGATAGATCTATGTATGCTTTGTGCTTCTGAGATATGAATGAATTTTAGATCTGGTATGTAAGATGCTTAGTTCTTGATCTGCCGAATCTAATCCATCTTGTTGTGGCTAAGTGTTGAATTGTCTTAGATCTAAGTACATAATGTGATGCTCTGTGCTATCTACGAAGTATGATAAGGGTTGAATATTGATGAATAATCTATGCTAAGTGATTGCTAAGTGTTATAATGACATATTTGTGTCCCAGTTAAGGTTGTAGACACCTGAGTCTTCCAACCACCCCTACCTCTACCTCGGGTGAGACTTCATCTGCTTCATAGGTGTTTTCGAAAGGGTCAGTAGTTAGGATATTTTTGGTGCATTGTTGTAGCGTTGAACCCTGGGTCTGCCCCTATGCCAACAGTGATTTCCCTCATGCTTGTTAATGGTTTACCTCATTGACCGGTAATCAAGCGATTTCTACCATGTTTGACATCAGGACATCTATTCACATAGTTAGACTCGTACTGCATTGGGATCGGTAAGAAGACCCTGGGTTGAGTGATCACTCTAATATGTACTTTTCCTAGGTTGCCATGGAGTTTCTCTTGAATATTGACACATATATTGTCACATAGATCCACTTTGTATTGGTTTGTGGCTATGTCTTGTTGTATCGTAGATCCACTGTGTATTTTTCGTGGCTACGATCAGTTCATTTCATGGAAGTATAGATCCACATTTTATCTTTGGTGGCTATACCTTTTTTTTAATACAATTATGGATCCGCAGTGTATTTTATGGCAGCCATACCTTGCAAGTCTTTATCACCCAAGCAGAGGTATGCCTACCTTGGGTTTGAAACATATCATAACATTTGTCTGATGGTTATATGCAGCTTCTACCAGGTTCTCTAAGTCCATACCCTTGCTCGAAAAAGTCTACAAAGTACTTCAGGCATCAGTTTTCGTCTTCTAACTTTGCACTTTGAGGGCCAATCTATTACACATCAAAATTACTCATTTCAATGATGACCTATTGTCATCATTACAAGTGTGGCATTTTGGCCATAAGTGTCACAAGTGTCACAGACATCATACAGTCATATTTCCTATGTCGTGTCTCGAACGACATCACAAGGACACTTCAAAGACACCCTCAAAGACTAGTTTAAGAAAGATAAATCACATGACAAAGAGTACAAAGGCTTTACCATGAAAAAAAACACTTAAAAATCAATTTTGAAGGGCAGTGCTCACCTACCCACTGTAAGGGAGTGCCAGCGCTCCTTGCCCTCCTTTGGGGGAGCGTTGCAACACTCTGTGCCCCATTCTAGGGAAGCATTAGGCTGTTTGAGGAAATCTTGGGTTGTTGAGGAAAATCAGGGGAAAATCCCCCTCATCTCTGGAGTTAGTTGGATTTGAATATGAGGTCAAGGTTGGATCTTAGGGAGGATCCACAACTAATGGAGAAGGATCCTCAACCTATCCCAAGAATATATAAGGTGGTTGGGTCTCTCCAAGCTTATATAAGGAGGCCTCCTCATGGTGAAAGGATACATGGAGAAATGGAGAGATACCAAACTTATGATTCATGAGAAGTGGTATTAGAGAAGACATTGAAGGCATCAAACTTATGATTTCATAGGGGAGATAATAAATGAAGCATAGTCATTTTGTTTGTGGATCATTTGAGCAAGGGGTTGGATAAGGAGAGCTTGCAGAAGCTGCTACAACTTCATCAAAGGTCTGTAAGTATCTCTATTGAGTTCTCATTAATACATGTGCTTGGTCTGTTTCCTTCAATATTGTGTATACCTACATGAACTTGTCTTTAATGGATAGATCTAGTTTCAAAATAATCATGGTAGAATATAAAGCATGCTTTGTCTTTGATTGGATTGCAGGACTTGTTGAAGAGCTTGGGGATCAAAGCTCAACTTGGACTGGGCGGGGACAAACATCATAAAAAGGTACATCTTCTTCCTCTTCTCTATATATTAGCTTAGTTGGGTTTAAAGGGATGTCAGTGACCAAATTTAACACCTTTCTATCTTGATCATAGAGATTTAGGATCCAATAGGAAGTTCACCTGTCCGTAGGGGGATTTTCCTGTAACATTGGCGCGTGACTTCTTCCGCGCTGAGGGTTTCTTTGGAGAAACCTTTATTTTCTTGGATGTCTTGATATCCGTAAGGGGATCTTTAGGTGGTGTTACTTCACCCTGTTCCTGCTTGTCTTCTTCCCCTTCGTCCTCTTCTTTGTCTACTTCATCACCTCCTCCCCCTTCAGGTGAATCTGGTGTAGTCTCCTCTGATGCCTTGTGCATTTCCTGTACTTCTTCCTTCTTCCTCCTCTTGTTGTTTTTGGGTCCATCATACTCTTCATGGGTGACTTTCGGGACTTTCGATGAGTTCAGGGTCGGATAGTTCTATTTGTTCAATTGGTACAATGAATTCCACAGACCATTCCTTGGTTATGTCCTCCATATCTTCCTCGGTGAGTTTGTAATAGGACTAGAGCTCTTCCTTGTGTTTGTCTCCACGCGTAGTGATGTAAATGAAGTGTCTGTCGGCGTGGAACTTCGTTATTGGCCTGAACCTATGAAGTGTATTCAACGTCATGCGAGGGAAGGATTTAATGGCCCTCTTCAGCTGCAAGTAGTAGTTGTGGAACACCGCATTGGACTGCCATTACTTCGCCATGTCACTCGAATACCAGAGGGTAGTGAACCTTGTAGCCAGTGGTTCGGACGACTCGACTTTAGGGAAGGTTTCTCCCTCCGGCATCTCCCAAGCGATGAAGGCAATGAGAATCAGCAACCAGCTAAAGTGAAACTTGTATCCTTTATCTTGCACTTTACAGCAATCTTTCTCCAACTGTAGCTCACCCAGTTCATTTGCATGCCTTCAATGCATTTTCCTGCGAGGTCGACGACAAACCTCATGACCTGTGTTGGTCTATTATTCTTGATGAGCTTTTCTGAAATAAGCTAACAAGCTAGGCACACTGCACCATTTTGGATGGAGGCTACCTTGTAGCCCCGCTTTCCTTTCTCCACATCATCATAGGTGTCCTTTATTTGTTGCACCAGGGAACGATCTGCAGCCTTCCCTGGGTAAAATTCCTGAGGGTCCAGTCCTTGCATGCTCAATCCAGTGATCTAGTGGATCAGTGTCGAATCTACAGTGATGCGCCTATCCAACAATAGGTAACCTCCATGGTAGCACGACAGGAGGAGTTTAATGCATGCGTTAACCTCCTAATGTCTGTCGAAGAGTGGTATCTTCATCACATTAAGGATGGTTTATATTGCAATGTCCATGGTCCACGACTAGGGGATTATCTTCGACTTCTTCCATGTTGTATTTGTTAAGTACTTATGTGGTGCGAGCATTCCATAATTCTTGCAGTCTCCCAAGTTGAAATCATTGATCTTTAGCATCATAATCTGTCCAAATTGCATTCCAACTGTGTGTATCCCCTTTGGGAGGTACGTAGTGATCAGTGTATATTCTAAGTCCCTCGGGACATTGTCATGACTAACTGCGCTAGCTAGAGGCAGGATATAGTCGGGCAGGACCGACGAGATGAGCTTTGCGTTCGCCAAGTCGTCGCGATGCTTCCTTCGTTTCTCTGTCATAGTTCGGGATGGCCCAGATCAAAGTGCAGTCGATGGGGAGGCTTGAAATCCTCTTGTCAATGAGGCATGTTGTTGGTACAGGGGAAAACCTAGGGTTCAATGCTTACAATAGCGCACCAAAAAAACCCTAACTATCGGCCCTTTCGACAACACCTGTGAAGCAAATGAAGTCTCACCTGAGGTAGAAGCAGGGTTGGTTGCAGGACTCAGATGTATGCAACCTTAGCTGGGACACAGATATGTGATTGTAACACCTTAATAGAGCACTTAGAAATTATAGTTCATTAGTATTCAGCCTTAGTTTACAGCGTAGCTAAACCCTAATAACAGATCAGCGCAGTATTCACATAGATCCAATAGATTCAAGCACTAAGCACATCAACATAGATTAGATCTAGCATTCATTCACATTATTCAGCACTAATATATCATATTAGAATTTTCTAAGCATATGTCAGTGCACTAAGCATTTAATCACATACACAAGAGAACAACCATAAAGTACAAAGAAACCACAACACAGGATATATGTGGTTCACCTCCTCCCTGGGGCTACGTCTACCAACTCTTCTTCTTTATTTTTTTCTGTCAATATTCTACATGCACAGAGCCATGATATATTACTCTGCAAAGGATAGGATACCTGGGCACACTCTGCTAGATCACCCTTCCCTAAGTTACAACTCAAAGCCTCTTCACAGTCTCTTATAATCACTTTCACTTAGCTCTGCAAGTTCTCAACATAGCATGCACAAAGCACTTACAAGTTTCACTTAGCACAATGTCTAGCCTCTCTCCGATCACATTGATCGAACTAACTACTTCCTACATCGCCTATATTACTATTTATACATTACAAAAAGGACCTAAACATGGGCAAACCTATGGGCCGACATCCCCATACCCGTTACATAAGTCCAAAACACAAAAATCCCTAAAAGGGGCCGAGATCCCACGATCTCCACTTAGACTTGCACTCCACCTTCGACAGCCTGTCAAAGTCCCAAAATTAGGTCAAACATGACCAAGGATCCTTAAAACTTGTTCAAGGGACAACAAGCCCCCAACACTCACCTATGACTCGTCCTTAGTCACTCTGGTATGGGTAGCTCTACTTCAAAAGCCTCAAGCTCGGATCAAGCTGCTTTGACCTGTTGTTGTGCCACGGCCTCCTGCTCAGTGAACCCTTGGATAAATTCTTCATTGACAGGTCCCTCTAAGCATTGTTCAGCTGCAGTGACGACTTGCTTTAGTTCTGCTCCTCGGCCTTCAATCTCTCTGAATAGTTGGTAAGCCTCATCCTATGTTGGTTGGAGCCTCTGAGTCACTTCCATGACTTTGCTCTGAATGGTGTGGACCTGTTGTTGAGCAGTTCGTTGTTCTTGGGATCGCTTCATCCTCTCAACGGCTGAGAGGGGCTTCAACTGCGCCTATTCTATTTTTGCTTGCTTCTTTGCCTCCTGGAGTTGTGACTCCAGTGCCTTCAGTTCAGGATCCTCAGTGAGTCGCTCATAAGTCTGGACACTGCAATCACTTAGTTGTTTACATTACATGGTGAGGGCCTTGATTCTCTCAACTGCACTTCGAGCAGTTGCTTCTCTTTGCTCTCGTACATTCGGTGGAGTGTTGGGCACTGTTTGTAGTTCTAAGTCTACTATTCTTTGATGTAGTTGTTGGATAGCTTCCCTGAGCTGCACTACTTGATGCTCCACTCGGTATTCTACCTTTTTCTCTAAGCCCATCATAGAGCGAAGTGCTTTGTCGACTGTTTCTTTGACTCCGAGTTGTTCTACAAGAAACTGCTCTTTTTCTTGTTGGATTTGTGCTTTCTCCTCTTCAAACTTGGTTTGAAGGTCATCCTTATCCTTTTTTGCAAACCAACATTTCTCTACCATTTCTTCTTGTTCTTGTTTTAGGGCCGCTATGGCCTGGTCTTTATCATTTATTGCTCGACAAAGGTGAGCTTCGGTCACATCAGCTAGTCTATGGAGTTGGGCAGGCTCATCTCCCAACTCTGGTTCTTCTGATGGCAGCGGCGCAGTGGATACTACGCGGCTGGATTGAAGGGCCTCTTGTACCCCTCTAAGTTCAACCTCGATCATGTCGTACATATCCTCCTACTTGGCTTCATGTTTCTACAAGATGTCTTGTGAGGCATCTGCTACAGCTGTGATGATGAAGTCGAAGTCATCTACAGTGAGCACAGTCTGCATCTTAGTCAAGGTTGCTATGGATTTCTTTCGGGAAGTGGGTTTCGTGGGGGAAACCTTCATTTTCTTCAAGGGATCAACCTTATCAACAGGATCCCTAGGTAGTATTACTTTTCCTTGATTCTGTTGATCTTCTTTTCCGTTGGTCTCTTCTTGATCTAATTCATCATCCCCCCTCGGCCAGGTGATACTGAAGCAGTTTCTTCCGATGTGTTGCTCAAGTTTTGGACCTCTTTGGTATTCTTCCTTCTAGTGGGTCTAGGAGTATCCTTTGCTTCATGAGTGGTCTCAGGGCTGTCGATTAGTTCAGGGTCTGACATTTCTATGGGGTCAGCGGGGATGAGAAGCTCTGCAGACTAGTCCTTGGTTATCTCTTCGAGGTCCTCCTATGTGAGCTTGTCGTATGACTGAAGCTTTTCTCTATGCTCATCTGTGTGCACGGTGATATAAATGAAGTGTCGATCTATGCAGAACTTCATGAGGGGTCGGAACCGATGTAGGGTTTTTGGCATCATGCGAGGGACAGCTTCAATAGCCCTCTTCAGTTGGAGATAATATGTATGAAAGATCGCATTCGACTGCCATTTTTTTCCCATATCGCTTGAGTACCAGAACGTGGTGAAATTTGCAGCAAGCGGCTCAAATGGCTCAATGTCTGAGAAGGTCACACCTTCCAACATCTCCCAAACGATAAATGCGATGAGAATCGGGAGCCAGCTAAAGTGGAACTCGTAGCCCTGATCACGAGCTTCGCGGCAATCCAATTCTAGTTGATTGACCAAGTAATTTGCCCAATTCATCTGGAGTCCTTCTACACATTTCCCGATGAGGTCAACAACGAATCCTATGACCTGGGTAGGTCTTTTATTTCTTACGAGCTTTCCTGCGATTAGCTGGCAAGCTAGGTGCACTGTGCCATTCTGGATGGAAGGTACCCTGTAGCCTCGCATTCCCTTTTCTACATCACCATATGTGTCTTTGATATTCTGTGCCAATGCATGATTTGTATCCTTCCCTGGGTAGAAGTCCTGTAGGTCGGGTCCCTGCATGCTCAATCTGGTGATCCTATGGATCAACGTCGGATCGACTGTGATGCTTCGATCTAGCCATAGGTATCCGCCATGGTAACATGAGAGCAGGAGCTTAACACAGGCTTTAACCTCCTGGTGCCTTCCAAAGTGTGGAATCTTCATTACATTCAAGAGGGTGGACTACGCGAGGTTCATAGTCCATGGTTGGGTGATTATTTTCGAGTTCTTTCCCTTCGTCCTAGTCAAGTATTTGTAAGGAGTGAGCATACTATGGTTCTTGCGGTCTCCTAGGTTGAATTCACTGAACTTCATCATCGCGATCTTATCTTGTTGTGTTCTAATTACATGTATCCCCTTCAGGAGGTACGTAGTAACCATGGTGTAATCAAAGTCCCTCAGGACACTGTCACGACTCACCATGCCAGCCAGAGGCGGGATGTAGTTGGGTAAGATGACCAAGATTAACTTCATGTTCGCTAGGTCATCTCTGTGCTTGTTTCTCTTCTCTATTGTTGGTTGGGATGGTCTGGATCCTCGAGCAGTCAACAGAGAGGCTTGCACTCCTCTTGTCAAGGAAGCTTGAATACCTGCGAACATCACTTTCTCAGCCATGAGGTCGATCAGAACTTCTTCGACGATTTTCTCTGTGGCGCTAAGCTCATCCGACATGCACGCTCAAGATCAGATAAATTAGGTCAATAGCTGAGTGCACAATGTAATTGTACAGGTGTCAATCTCAATAAACAACGCAGTAGTAATGAGTTGGCTTGGATACAATTTGCAAAAGTGTTCTCGATGAAACAATCGATGGACTAAGTAGACACGATGTAATGGATCTCTCCAACGGATGAGAGGCCTTCATCAATGCGGTTATGTCCATTGTGGCACGGTCCCAACGGTCTGATGGCGATTATTCTAGCCATTACTATTGTTCTAACCATTCAGGTCATCAATCTAATGGTTATAATGCTTTCAACAGCTATATCGCTTCGTCATGGAGAAGTGCCATGTTGTGTTGTTCTGGTATCCCGGCGAAGTTCCAGTCTTGCAAACCTTCCTTCTGCGAAGTCCCCTCTAGAACCTTCTGTAACTTTTCTATATTTGCTCTCTTCTTACTGAGATTTCTAACCTTCTTCCCAGTGATCTTCGTCTCGGCATTCCTCTTTCCATTCTGATTCTTATCTCCTTTTGGCATAGTAACTTCGCGTTGTTGAGATTATTTCATAGGGTTAGAGAGTAATACTTATTCTCTATCTGGGGTAGGTGTTCTACTCGTCTGTGAGTCTGCTTGTGTTCTTTCAACTTTGACATCCAAGTTTCTTGTTCTAAGTAGCTTCGATTTGTTCTCTTGTTCTTCAATCAAGTGTGATATCCTCCTAGTCATGAAATATTTTAATTCTTGCTTATTCTGCTCTAAGACTTCATCTTCCTTTATTTTGGCCTGATCCTTTTCAATCCAAGGTTTTCCTAGTAATATAGAAAATGGGGCGTCGTTCTCAATAAATTTAACAACCTCAAAATTTTCCTCTGTCGAAGTTCCATGAGCACTCATAGATATCTGGGTGAGTCTTCCACATAGGGTTATCAAATTTCCTCTAAATAATCTTACTCCTCCCATTGAAGGAATCATAGTAGGCTTTCCTAAAGTTTCCAAAGTTCTTTCTGTCATGATATCTACCTGTGTTTCTTCATCCAAAACACAGTCAATATTGAAGTCTCCTATTCTTGATTCTATGCATTATTTTCCTTTGAAGATCTCTGATAAGTTGATATTTCTGTGATCATTTAGGATTTCTTTCATTTGTAGAAATACATTCTTTGATTCCTTCTGGGGTTCTGTCATGGTCTCAGTTTCTTGACCTTCCTTAGGGTTTTCTTGTCTCATATTCATTCTGTCAAGCTTAGCAATCATTCTAGGGCAATCTAAAACTTCATGATTCATGGATTTACAACAAAGACAACTAGATCTTCTACCAGGGCATTCCTTAGCAAGATGTCTCGATCTTTTGCAACTGTAATAAAGGGTTAATCTTATTTTTCTTTGAAATGATCCCCATCCTTTCTTGTACTGCGCACTAGGATCATAGTAGCTAGCCTGCAAAAAATTCTTTCTAGGTTCCTGCATCCATTTGTTAGTCCAAACATTCTTTCTATGCATAGGAATAACATATCTTTCACTATTTTTGTCAGATCTACTCATATCAAACCTTCTTTCATCTAGTTGTGCCCTACTTTTCAAGCTAGGAGAAAATTTATCAAACATACCTAGATCCATACTTTTGAAACAAAAATTTCCACTTATCTTACCTTTTTAATTAAAACTTTTCACTGTTCTTACCTTTATCAGAGCACAAAGCTTTAAGATCTTACCTCTTTAACCAAAAATTCTTACTTTACTTTTATCAGAGCATAAAGCTTTCAGGTCTTACCTCTTTTCTTCATATCTGACTTCTCTTCTTGGCACAAAGCTTCACAGGTCAAGTAGAATACTGTGCACTAGGGAAATAGATCTACGCACGGAGCTTTTTCTGTAGTTCCCAGCAATCACAGTTTCAGGTCCCGGCAATGGAACCATTTGTTGGAACATGGGAAGACCCAGTGTTCAACACTTACAATAGCACACCAAAAAAACCCTAACTACCAGCCCTTTCAGAAACACATGCGAAGCAGATGAAGTCTCACCCAAGGTATATGCAGGGGTGGTTGCAGGACTCAGATGTCTGCTACCTTACCTGGGACACAGATCTATGATTGTAAAACCTTAACAGAGAACTTAGAAATTATAGTTCATTAGTATTCAGCCTTAGTTTACAATGCAGTTAAACCCTAATAACATATCAGCGCAATATTCACATAGATCCAATAGATTCAATCACTAAGCACATCAACATAGATTAGATCTAGCATTCATTCACATTATTCAGCACTAAGCTATCACATTAGAATCTTCTAAGCATATATCAGTGCACTAAGCATTTAATCACATGCACAAGAGAACAACCATAAAGCACAAAGCAACCACAACACGAGATATATGTGGTTCACCCCCACCATGAGGCTACGTCCACCAACTCTTCTTCTTTATTTCTTTATGTCAATCTTCTACATGCACAGAGCCATGATATCTTACTCCGCAGAGGACAGGATATCTATGCACACGTCGCTAGATCCTCCTTCCCTGAGTTACAGCACAAATCCTCTTCACAGTCTCTTACAATCACTTTCACTTGGCTCTGCAAGTTCTCAACATAGCATGCACAAAGCACTTACAAGTTGCACTTAGCACAGTGTCTAGCCACTCTTCGATCACATATATCAAACTAACTACTTCCTACATCACCTAGATTTCTATTTATACATTAAAAAAAGGGCCTAAACATGGGTAAACCTATGGGCCGAAATCCCCATACCCGTTACAAAAGCCCAAAACCCAAAAATCCCTAAAAAGGGGCCGAGATCCCGTGATCTCCGCTTCAACTTGCGCTTCGCCTTCGACAGCATGTCGAAATTCCAAAAGTAGGTCAAACATGACCAAGGATCCTCAAAACTTGGTCAAGGGCCAACACCTGTGCTCCTACCGACATGACCTTCTCCTCCATGAGGTCAATGAAAATCTCTTCATTGGATTTCTCTACTGCACTAAGGTCGCTCGACATGCATGCTCGTGATCAAATGTTTCGGATAGGTGGACAAACACTCAAGGTAAGAAGAACAGGTGGTGAGGTATCAATAAGCACTTCGCGAAAGAAATTAGTTCTATGTGGGCTCGGATAATCACAATCTTCAAAAGTGTCCCCGATGCAACATTCGATTTGTTAAATGGACAACATTGTAACGGACTCCTCCAACAGGTAGGAATGCATTAATCAATACAATTCCATCTGTTATGGCACGGTCCCAACGGTCCAATGGCGATCTTTCCAGAAATAACTGAATTTATATCTATTCTGGAGTGTCATTATAACGATCGAGACACCTCCAATGGTCATATTTCTTCGTCTTGGCGAAGTGCCAGTCGGTGTTGTTATGCTATTTCGGCAAGGTTCAAGTTCTGCAAGCCTTCCTTTTGCGAAATCCTCTTTGGGACCTCCTGTAATTTTTCTAGCTTTTCTTTCTTCTTACTGATCTTTCTTGCTTTCTTTCCAGTGATCTAGGTCTCTGGATTCCTCTTTCCATTCTTGTTCTTATCCTTTCTTAGAATAGTAACTTCGCACTACTGAGGGTCTTTCACAGGGTTCGAGGGTAATACTTTTTCTTTTACTTTTTCTGGAGTAGGTGCTTTTCTCTTCTGCATGGATAAGTTATTTAAGTCTTCTTTCATTCTTTCAACTTCGACAGCCAGGTCTCTGGCCCTCAGTTGCTTCGACTTGTCCTCTTGTTCTTCTATTAAGTGCGTTATTCTCCTAGCCAATGAAAAATCTTAATTCTTGCCTTTTTTGTTCTATAGCTTCCTCTTCTTCTCTCCTTCGGATTTGATCTCTCTCAATCCAAGTCCTTCCTAACAAAAGTGCAAAAGGGGCGTTGTTCTCAACAAACTTAATGACCTCAAATTCTTCTTATGTCGATGTTCCATAAGCACTCATGGGTACATGAGTAAGTCTTCCACATAGGGTTATCATATTTCCTTTAAACAATCCAATTCCTCCCAATGAAGGAATCATAGCAGGCTTTCCCAAAATTTCCCAAGTACTTTCTAGCATAATGTTCACCTGTGTTTCTGCATCCAATACACAGTCTATGTCGAAGTCTTCTATTCTTATTTCTATGCACTTTTTCTCTTTTAAGATCTCTGATAAAATGATGTCTCTATGATCATTCAGTGTTTCTTTCATCTGCAATAATATAGCCTCAGACTCTTTCTAATTATTTGGCTTATTCTTAGTCTCTTGACCTTCCTCATGGTTTTCTTGTCTCATGTTCATCTTCTCAATTTTAGCAATCATTCTAGGGAAATCTAAAACTTCATGTCTAGTAGCTTTACAAAAAAGGCAACTAAGACCTCTACCAGGGCATTCCTTAGCAAGATGTCTCGGTCTTCTGCAATTATAACATAATTTAAATCCTCTCTTTATCTTAAATGATCCCCAACCTTTCATGTATTGCGCAATGGGATCATAGTGATGGACCTTGTTGGCACACAGGGGCAGACCCAAGGTTCAATGCTCAAGAGCACACCAACAAAGCCCTAACTACCGGCCCTTTCGGAAACACCTGTGAAGCAGATGAAGTCTCACCTGAGGTAGAGGCAGGGGTGGTTGCATGACTCAGGTATCTGCAACCTTAGTTGGGACACAAATATGTGATTATCTTTCTTACAGTGCACTTAGCATCACTTAGCATTAATATACTTTACAGAAGGCATAGAGAATCGCAGTCAATACTATGCTAAGAAGGATTCAATACTTATCCACAGAAATATAGGTTAGATTCAATAGATCAAGCACTAAGCATCTCATATATCATATCTAATGTTCCTTTATTCATCAACAGCACAGAGCATAACTATATCTACTTAATCACATCAAGCACTTAGCCAAGAAAGAGATAAATACATAAGAGCGAAGCACAAAATATTATACACACAGTTACCATGGTTTACCCCCACCTTGGGGCTACGTCCACGAAGTCTTCTTTATATTATCTTGGTCAAGCAGTTACAACACGGAGCTTCATTAACCCTGACTTCGCACAGGACAGAAGATCTGCCCAGCTCACTAGATCCTTCTTCCTTGCACTCAGCACAAAGACTTCGATAGTCTCTCATAGGGACTTGCACTCATCTCTGCAAGTCCTACACAAAATGCACAGAGCCTTACAATACTTGATCACACAGATCCAACTCTTAGCACTGTAGCCAACTTGCACTAAGCAATCTCCAAGTGCACTAAGCAACAACCTCCCTATTTCTTACATTGCCTATCTATTTATAGATTACAAAATGGGCCTAAACATGGGTAAACCCACAGGCTGACATCCCTTTCCCGTTACATCAACCCAAAACCTAAAATGGACCCAAAAATAGGTCTTTCTTCCTTAATTTTTTCTTCGCGTTGAGCTCCATCTTTGGCAAGCTGACGCAGTCCCCAAAAGTGGTCAAGTATGACCAAGTACTCTTAAACTTGGTCAAGGGCCAACAGGCCCCCAACACTCACATGTGACTCATCCCAAGTCACTCA
>SNQJ01S0086497.1:0-29432 GCA_010110895.2 Picea sitchensis | reverse complement strand
AGGATGATGCCTATACACCTGTAGACATTCCACATTCTGACATGACTCTCTCAGCCATTAAATCAATTAGAACTTCTTCAACAATTTTCTCAACAGCGCTGAGCTCATTCGACATACAAACTTGGGTCAGTTGGCCCAGGTGCAACAGGAATTCAAAGATGACAGTGAATAGTAAGGCAATGATCTCAAGGTAAGTAAATCTCAGGGTTCGTGCTCAGATTCTCAGTTATCAAAAAGTATTCTCAATGCATAGCATGACAGGTTAAGTAGGAAATCTCAGCAACGGTCTGCTTGCAACGGACATGGCACCTTCATTAACTTTGTTCTATCCGTTTTGGTGCTATCCAACGGTCTAGTGGTAACCCATAACTGCTTTTTGATCCATTCGGAGCAGTGGTCGAACGGGTATATTGGTTCCAACAGCTATATTGCTTCGTCATGGCGAAGTATTCTATGTCGTTGTTCTGATATCTCGGCGAAGCTCCAATTTTGCAATTCTTCTTACTGCGAAGTGTCCTCTAGAACTTCTTGTAATCTTACAGTATTAGCCCTTTTCTTCCTTAACTTCCTAGCCTTCTTCCCAGTGAGTTTCGTCTCAGTAATGCTTTTACCATTCTTATGTTTATCTTCTGTGGTCTTAGTTACTTCGCGTTGTGGAAAATCTTTCTTAGGGTTCCTTGATAATACTTCTTCTATATCAAAAATAGGTAATTGGATCTTCTACGAATCCTCAAGTGTTCTCTCAGCTTCGACATCGGGGGTACTAATATTAAATATATGCGGTCTGATCTTATGTTATTCAATCAAGTGTGTGATCCTTATGGTCATAAAGTCTTTTAACTCTTGCTTCTTCTATTCCAAAACTTTTTCTTCTTCTCTTCGTCTGGCCTGTTCTCTATCAATCCAGGGTTTTCCTATGAGCATGGTAAACAGGGTGTTGTTTTCAACAAGCTTAATGATCTCAAATTCTTCCTCTATTGAAGTTCCATTGACATTCATAGGTATCCGGGCGAGCCTTCCACATAGGTTTACTAGCTTTCCTCTGAAGAAACTTGTTCCTCCTAGGGAAGGGATCATGGTCGGCTTCCCTATAGCTTCCCAAGTTCTTTCTGGCATAATGTTCACTTGTGATTCTTCATCAAGAGTATAGTCAATGTCAAAGTCCCTTATTCTTGCTTCAATTTGCTGCTTTTCTTTGAAGATCTCTGATAGCCTAACATGTCGGTGGTCATTCAAGGTACTGTTCATCTGTAGCAATATCTTTTCTGATTCTTCTGGTTTTTTTCTATAATCTTGGCCTCTTGATCTCCCTCAGGGTTTGATTGTTCCATATTCAACTTCTCAAGCCTAGCAATCATTCTAGAGAAATCCAATACTTCATGTTCCATAACCTTACAACAGAGGCAACTAGGTCTTCTCCCAGGGCATTCTTTGGCAAGATGTCCCGGTCGTCTGCAACTATAACAGAGGGTTAATCCTCTTTTTCGTTTAGATGTTCCCCAACTCCTTCTATACTATGCACCAAGATCATGGTGACTGGCCTGCAAAAAACTTTTTCTAGGATCCTGCATCCACTTGTTAGTCCAGACATTCCTTCGATGCATAGGTATAACATATCTATCACTATACTTATAAGATCTATTCATATCAAGCTTTCTTTTATCTATAGGACAGAATCTATCAAACATACCTAGATCCATGCTTTAGAAACAAAAAAATATCACTTATCTTACTTCTGCAGAGCATAAAGATTCTAGATCTAAGACTTTTAACTATTCTTACCTTTATCAGAGCACAAAGCTTATAGATGTTGCCTCTTTTCTGTAGATCTGACCTTTTTCTTTCAGAAGTTTCCACTTCCACTTTTCTTACGGTATATATTGTTCAGATATCACTTCTTTTCTTCGGTATAAACCTATTTTTCTGCAGATTTGACCTTTTCCCTTCAGATATGACCTCTTTTTCTCGGCACAAAGCTTTGTATGTCAAGTAGAATATTGCGCACTAGGGAAACAGATCTACGCATAGATCTTAGTTCGCACAAAGATTTTTCTTCTTTAGTTCCCAGCAATCACAGTTCCAGTCCCGGCAATGAAACCATTTGTTGGCACACAGGGGCAGACCCAAGGTTCAACGCTCAAGAGCGCACCAACAAAGCCCTAACTATTGGCCCTTTCAGCAACACCTACGAAGTAGATGAATTCTCACCCAAGGTAGAGGCAGGGGCGGTTTCCAGACTCAGGTGTCTGCAACCTTAGCTGGGACACATATATGTGATTATCTTTCTTACAGCGCACTTAGCATCAGTTATTCCTTATCATACATTCATCAATATACTTCGCAAAAGGCACAGAGAAATGCAGTGAATACTATACTAAGAAGGATTCAGTACTTATCCACAGAAATATAGGTTAGATTCAATAGATCAAGCACTAAGCATCTCATATATTAGATCTAATGTTCCTTTATTCATCAACAGCACAGAGCATAACTAGAACTACTTAATCACATCAAGCACTTAGCCAAGAAAGAGATAAATACATAAAAGTGAAGCACAAAACATTATACACACAGTTACCGTGGTTCACCCCCACCCTGGGGATACATCCACAAAGTCTTCTTTATATTATCTTGCTCAAGCAGTTACAGCACGGAGCTTCACTGACTCTGACTTCACATAGGATAGAATATCTGTGCAGCTCACTAGATCCTTCTTCCTTGCATTCAGCACAAAGCTTTCTATAGTCTCTCACAGGGACTTACACTCAGCTCTGCAAGTCTTACACAAAATGCACAGAGCCTTACAATACTTGATCACATAGATCCAACTCTTAGCACTATAGCCAACTTGCACTAAGAAATCACCAAGTGCACTAAGCAACAACCTCCCTATTTCTTACATTTCCTATCTATTTATAGATTACAAAATGGGCCTAAATGTGGGTAAACTTACAGGCCGACATCCCTTTCCCATTACATCAACCCAAAACCCTAAAATGGACCCAAAAATAGGTCTTGCTTCCTTAATTTCCGCTTCATGTTGCGCTCCGTCTTTGGCAAGTTGTCGCAGTCTCCAAAAGTGGTCAAGTATGACCAAGTACTCTTAAACTTGGTCAAGTGCCAACAGACCTGCAACAAATTATTTCTAGGATCCTGCATCCACTTGTTAGTCCAAAAAATTTCTATGCATAGGAATAACATATCTTTCACTATTTCTATCAGATCTATTCATATCACATCTTCTTTCTTCTAGTTGTGCCCTAGTTTTCAGACTAGGACGAAATCTATCAAATATACCTAGATCCATTCTTTCAAAACAAAAATTTCCACTTATCTTACCTTTATCAGAGCACCAAGATTTAAGATCTTACCTCTTTTCTTTAGATCAGACTTCTCTTCTTGACACAGAGCTTCACAAGTCAAGCAGAGTACTGCGCACTATAGCAACAGATCTACGGACAGAGATTTCTCTTTTCTTCAGTTCCCAGCAATCACAGTTTAATGTCCCAGCAACGGAACCATTTTTTGGCATAGGGGCAGACCCAGGGTTCAATGCTTCAACAATGCACCAACCAAACCCTAACTATCGGCCCTTTTGGCAACACCTGCGAAGCAGATGAAGTCTCACCTGAGGTAGAGGCAGGGGGAGTTGTAGGACTCAAGTGTCTACAACCTAGCTGGGATGCAGATCTGTGATCACAATACTTAACAGAGAACTTAGCAATTAACGTTCATTAGTCTTTGACCCTTATTCACATCGCAGGTAAAAACCCTAATTACATAGCAACGCAGTATTCAACAAGATCTAAGCATATCTAACCATTTAGCACATAGCATCAAATAGATCTAGCATTCATTCATGTTATTAAGTACTAAGCTACTACATTAGATGTATCTAACATACATAAATATTTGGCACTAGGCATAAATCACATCAATAACACAAAGCAGTCACAACACATGATATATGTGGTTCACCCCCAGCGTGGGGCTACGTCCACCAACTCTTCGCCTTCTTTATTATCTTCTTTCAATCTTATTACATGCACAGAGCCTCAAAACCCACTCTACATAGGACATGAGATCTATTCACACTTCGCCAGATCCTCCTTCCCTGAGTTTGTTATAGCACAAATCCTTCTTACAATCACTTGCACTTAACTCTGCAAATTCTCAACACATAGTATGCACGGAGCTTTTACAACTAATCGCACTTACCAACCTTTACATATCTTGCACAATGACAACTTAGGTCTTCTCTTATATTCTTCTTATTACAATGCCTAGCTACTTATTTATACATTTACAGATGGGGCCTAAGCATGGGTAAACCCATGGGCCGACATCCCATACCCATTACATATGCCCTAAACCCAAAAAGCTCATAAAATCCTGCGATCTCTTCTTCGCCTGGGCGCTCCGTCTTCGACCTGCATGTCGAAGTCCCAAAAATGGTCAAACACGACCAAGGTTCTCCATAACTTGGTTGACAGCCAATAGAACCTCATCGTAGTTGAGGTTGTCAAATAGTTTGGGTTGTCGATAACACCACACCCACAACCATACAACATCGGGTGGCTTCACCAGAGATGAGATATCTGTGTCAGCCAATAGTGTTGCATGTCCTATGGCATCAAACCCTAAAAGGATGAGGTATTGTGTGATGTTTCCCCTCTTGATGTCTATGATGTTGTGTTGGGCCAACCATATATGTGGAAACATCATACTATTTATGAATCTTGACCCCGTAGTTTCATTATTACTCTAGGGGGTTAGATCTACATAATACCAGAGGTAGTTTTGACTACTATTCCACCACAATAGTGCCATAAGGTAATCTCTCATACTAAAAAATTCATCCTCTTCAGATTTTGTTCAAAGGATGCACAGAAGGCCACTACAACCACTGCAGCCTCAACACCTTCTATCTAGCAGAAGCAGATTGAAAAAGAGAAAGAAGATATTGTTCCTTCACCTGCAATGGTTCCTACACAATGGACCGTCAAGACCAGAGACAACAGGTTGGTGGAATATATTCAACCCCTCCAACAATCGGTTTGTGATAGCCTTCCACAGACCAAGAAACACAACTTCTCCAACAATGAATGCAACTCACCAAGATTCATATTCAAAAAATGCTTCCCCCTCCTCCCTGGGTGCTCAACTCAATGGATACCATTGCTTCCTAAGGGGGGAGGATTGATCCAGGTGGGTATTGGTGGAAACCCACCTATTCCAAATTCCAATTGGCTCATCTTGACATTTTTTAGTACAACACATTTCTCTGTAATGGGGATAATTCTTTGTAATGTGGGTTCTACACTTATGAGGCTGACCTGAAGCCCTACACAACATCCATGTGGATATTGGTGGTTGTTGACCTATTCTAACTGGCTTATTTTGGAATTTTTCATGTCAGTACATCTTTTTGTACTTCCAAGGCTGTTTTGGGGCTCTAAACAATTTTTTCTTGGGTTTCCATAGTCAAACTGTAGACAAAGTCAGAGTCTGATGGCATAATCCATAGTTCTCGAAAAGACCTTTCCAATGGGCTATCACACTCCTAAAACGGAGATCATATACAAAATTTATGATCCCAGGAAGTTAATGTACTAACTTATCCCAACGGGGCTCACATGACTTTTGGCGCTTCATCTCCTAGGGTTAGGTTTTTGGATTTCTAGGGTTTTGGAATTCATGTTTATCATAAAAGGGAATTCATAGCCTCATTGTAATCATCTTCTAGTGAATGAGCATATTCATCACATATGTTCTCACAGATAAAGCTGCCACCATTCTAGTGACTATTGCACTCCGTATTTGTATGGTTTTTGTACATTTCTTTCATTAATAGAAATCATGTATTGTTGTATTTCTTTGTTTCTCGCAATTTTTATGTGAATTTTATTGTAATTTCTATTCTTTCATTTCATTCCAAAAATAATCTGGATCAGGGAAAGATGTAAAGAACTGCGTCAAAAAATTATTATCATTGGTGCATGGGGGTATTTTGTGGATGGACAGGCCGGTCTCAATAGATATAGATCTAATTGCAGAAATTACAAGTCTTCCAATAGATGGAGAGAAGCCAACACAATACTTGGATGATAAGATAAAGGAGAAATAATTGGTAGAGGAGATGAAGAAAACATATGGTCCTGAGAGAGGGTACTGGGGAATTATAATTAACAGAATCAGTGAACCTGCGACGAGATTGACAATGAAGTTAATGTCTTGCAAATTGTTAAGGAAAGGTCGCAAGGAAGAATCATCTGCAGGAGTTATAGAAGTATCCACACAGTGCGCAAAGGGGACTCTACTCAGTAGAAACCCATACTTACTGAACTTAATTTTGAATGATTGCAAAGATGCACAAGATCTTGGAATGGAGTTCCACTATACATGGCTAATAATACGGATAGCTTTGGTGGGTTGGGGAGAACCAAAATATAACTGATTTTATCTAAGACCAAGAAAGTGTTGTGCAACAACGTATATGACCTTAAGGCACACATCAAATGCAAAATAAAGGAAGGCAAATTACAGTATATTCTCCATGTATTATGATGATATGCAAGAAAATATAGCCAATACGTGAAGGATACCGCAAGAGGTAGTAAGGGAACATCAGGGAATAGCAGAATTTAAGGATTTTAGACACAATATGTGGATCAAGTAAACAATGGATCCCACAAAGGAATGGTTACAACTAAGATATTGTGTGACAACAGAAGAGGTGTAGTGGGCCATGAAAGATTGTCCTGAAGAATGGAAAGTAGCAGTCGGGGCCAAGAAGGGATCAAAAGGTAGGAAGAAGGTAGAGGTTGGCACATCAAAGAAGACAAACAATCCAGCAACCATCACAAGAAAGGAAACAGAGTGCACGAAGGAAGCAGGGCGGATCATGATAGTTAAAACTATAAGGCAGAAGAACACTATTCCAAATCTTTCAGCACAGGAGAAGGACCGCATAGAAGTAAGAAATGGAGGAGCACAACAAAAGGATGCTAATGTTCCTACACGGGAGGAAATAGGAGGTGGAGATGTCCCAGACATAGAGATACCAACTACTACAGCGCAGATAGAGAATTTTTCGATGAAGAGGATAGTCTTACAGGAAGCAAGCCATAAAAGGAAGATGAAGGCACATAAGAGCGTCCCTAAACTAACATTGATAGAGGATGATGCATAGATGGTCGTAGATAAGGTGCAAGACCACGCAACAGAGTCATGGAACGATGCTGAGAAGAAAAGGGAGGAGATCATTAAGAAGCTAACATAGGTTAAGGAGACATTGGCACAAATGAAATTGAATACAACACAGCAAAAGGAACATGCATAAAAACAACAGACTGCTAAGGAAACAATGGTTCCAACGCAGGAGACGGTCCAGATTGTAGCATTTTGGGGAATGCAAATTTTTGTAATTATCAGGACATGTTGCATATTTATGAGGAGACAATGCAGAAATAGTTGAAAGAAATACATCACCTGGAATTGGTGTTGTCCAATGTCCCCCTGAAGGTTCTTTATAAACTGCAAGTTAGTGTCGCATAGGAGATTCAATCAAGGGCTTGCGTAGATGTGACAGATTTACAATTGGTCAATCAAGTAAATGACACATTGAAGCTAACAATCAACCAGGTGAAGGTTGAAAGGAACGAAGTGAAGCAGTGCACTGACCGAATAGAGAAACACGTAGAATAAGTAGTTAAGATGATTTCTAACAGCGCAAAGGAAGGAAATATACAAACAGAAGAGAAGATCAAGAAAATAACGCAGACAATGGAGAACTATAGAATCTATATCATAGAGTTGTTGACACTCCTACAACCAAGCACTCCACTAGAGGTCATATCACAAAGGGTGTAAGAGGTGACATATAATAAGGAGAAAATTGTGTATATCTTCTAGGAAATCAAAGATTTATATGACAAAAGCACACAGTTATGGACGAGTCTACAGGAGGATGGTAGACTATAGGACCTAGATAAGAAAGAAGGAGTAAACACTACAGTGCAATACTTGAAGAAAAAAAAAAATAGGATGACCATTCAAGATGGGTTGAGAAGTGAAAAGGAGTTGAAGAACCTATAAGTATAGTTGAAGAGCATATAGGCAGAGAAGTAGTCAAGGCAGGCTCAGATGGAGCCACTGCAAGAGAGAGGAGAGAAAATGTTGACTAAGATTGATGCATCCAAGCGGGAGATTGGAAAAATTAGTTTGGATAAAGAGGAATTAATGAAGGATCAAATCATTGTTCATACTATGGAGTCTGTAGTTGAGAATACCGCACAAGAAAATATGTGAGATGAAGACATTTCAGGCAGATTCCAGGAGTTGGAGAATTCAGTAAAGGAGGCAAATATTTCTTGAGTGGCTCAGGATGAGCCACAGGTAAGTGTTTGGGGCCTTTTGGCACATGCCATTTTGGGGAACAATGTATAAATCAATAAATTAGTTGAGAAAAGGACCAAAAAAGGAGTGTGCACTGAAGAATAAGGAAAAACAACACGAGGAAGAAGAAAGACAAAGGAAAAGAAGAAGGACACAAATAAACTGTGCGTAGGAAGTTGGAATGTGGAAAAACATAATCCACTTAGGGTTAAGGTTTTTTTCATTGATGTAATGGGTTTTAACCCTCTTTTGTAGTATAAATATGTAATGTAATATCTGAGGAGATCATCTATGTTATGTTATGAGAGAGAAGAGTTAGATTACTTTTGCGGAGTGAGATCATAGAGCTATATTTGGAGTTAGTTTTGGAGACAAATTTATGAATTGTAACTAAGGCTCAAGTTGCAACCTGTGGAGCTTAGTGAAACATTCGTCAACCTCACCTATACTTGTGCATTTGAGATGCACCTTTGATGTAATGTACATAGCACAATGATTTGATGAAGATGAATAAAGAAACAAATAATGCTAGAACTTTGTGGATGTAGCCCTGAGGGGTGAACCATGGTAAAAATATGTGTCTTTGTATGGAATGTCTCTTTTATGTGTTGCAATGGTTTATGATGAATGAATGAATGAATTTGGTAGTAGCAAAATGCAACGCACACTAGATTAGTTTGATATTTTCTGCAGAATGTATGTTAATGAATGAATATGGTTATAGAATGGTAGATCTGATGAGTGTTGAACTAGAAACAAATACCTAACATCCCCATGAGAACCATCCCTTCCACGATTGCATACATCTGGGTCCTGCAATCACCCATAATCCATCTCGAGTGAGACTACATTGTGTAGTCTGTGTGCAATTTTTCCTTCTAGTCTCAATTAGGGTTGATGGTTTCTAGGGTTTTTTTGGAGAACTAAGGTAGAACCCAGGTCGGCCCATACATCCAACAGTATGCCATGGGAGAAATCTTGATGCATGTAAGTTTTAAACATGTGAAGTAAAGAAATGCATGCAAATTTATAAGAAAAACAAAATTAATTAATGGCTCATACACATAGTACACAATGATTTACGCTGGAAACCATTAAATAGGAGAAAAACAACCTTCCATTGTACCGCACCTCTTATCTCTTCATTGCATTAATTTCACCATTCACAATGAAATATATACAATATTTTAGGTATTTTTTGTTGGACATATTTTCATTGATGTGTTGTCATTGATGTCAATAGGCAATGTCATTATGATGTGATGATGAGTTGTTATGAACAACATGTATATGAATATACCTAAAGATCATGAGAGGCATCGTATTAGATTTCACAATATCAATGCAATGCATAAACACCACCGGGATCGAATTCCCAACAGATCAATGATCTCAATCAGTTAGAATCCAAGTACAAAACCAAAAATATCATAAGGGAAAGCACATTGCAGTGATGATGAGTTGTTATGAACAAGGAATCTACCAAAAATATCATAAGGGAAAGTGCACTGCAGAAACGGGATTAGGATTGAAATCCCCGCAATAAAACTACAAAAGAATCAAGGGAGAATCCTATCCACTGATGTATATTTCAGGACAAACCAAGATCGTCAGATCTGGGAGTTACAGAGGAGGACCTTCGGATCAACATCCGATTAAGTCCTGACTGTCAGATATCGGTAAGGGAAGATCAACAGTGGGGAACCATTGCGGGATGCAAGGGTTGGAGTTAATGATCGCGCAAGTTTTAGTTCAAAAATATACATCGACCATCGATCGTCACCTACCAATAGATATACGATTGGCATTAGTTCCACTACTCTGGAACCCCGAAGCCCCGAAGTCACGAATAGTCGAATAACCAAAGAGAGAAGCTCCTTTGTGCCTAAGCCCACAGTCATAGATCCTAGAATTATGAACAACTATCAAGCAGAAAGTGCTCCAACGGAATTTGCTCTGGGATAGTTGGAAAACTGCTAAAGTCGAAGTCCCAAAGCTCTGAATTCCCGAAGTGAACGAGAACCATCCACACAAATCAATTCATGACCGTCGATTTATTTGAAACTGCTGGAAAAGAAAAGATCGTTCATATAACGAAAGATCAAATGTTGACCACCCAATCTGCTTCAGCGAAATGCCCTCCGGAAGGTTGAATGATTGCAAAGGCCCGAAGTACCGAAATAAATCTGGATCATTGATCTAAGAGCTAATCATATTCATTGGATCAAGGATTCATATGAACCTACGACCAGGAGGAGGACATGTGCCACATGAGGAGATCCACGTCAACAAGGACACATGGCACAATCAGATGGTGACAAGTGTCAAGGTTCAGTTGGAAATTTAGGTTACATAATTCATGAAACTAGGTGACACATGGCATCCACTCGACCAGTGCCAATTCAGCAGTGACGTCAACAAGTTACGTCACTCTGGGATTTTTTCCTTCGGGGGAAACCAACAACTACCTGAAGCACTGAAGGCCGAAGTCAATGCTAACCATTGATCTAAGATCCTCTGGATTCTCACATGATCGTTAAATAAAAACATAGTCAAAAGATGACGTAAGCACTCCCATGTTGACCACTTCGGCATTGACCAACTCCGGTGGAAATGGGAGTAGCAATTAACTGGACCTCCGAAGCCCCAGAGTCCCGAAGTAAATAGTGGATGTCCATCTCAAGATTTGATTAAGTCACAACCATTAGATAAGTAAGGGTTGAAGCTAGACTATTGATTTGGTTATGGGATTCATGCTAACCATTGGATTAATCCTTGTGAGAGGTAACCACTTCAGGAAGATGAAACTCTGGAAGATTAGATGAGAGTGAAATCCCCCGAAGGTCGAAGTATCGAAGGACAAGGTTTCAGTCCCCGATCATGGGTTATGAACAGATAATCCATGAGGCGTTGGGAACATTGCTTAACTTAATAATCCCATGGTTTTGTGAATATGGTCACATGTAAATGGTTTGAAGGAAGCGCCTCTATACAATTCAACTTCTGCAACATTTGCAGAGACAAATGAAATTGATCCATACCTGTGATTGATTTATGAAAATAGGTCAGATGGTTGTTAAAATCATATGAAGGTTAGAAATCATCATGGCCTTTCCGATGATAGGCAGTATGCCAAGTTTAAATTTGAACACCCAGAATGATGGTCAATGGTGGTCCCAAAGTTGTTGTAAAAGGACAAGTTAGTTGTAACTTGTGGCATAAGTTGGCCTTAAAACTAAACTAGAGTTGAGCATGAATGAGTATAAATACAAATATGCTTGGTTCATTTGAAAGAAAAGAGTAAGTGGGTGAATAAGTGGAGTTGCACTTGAGGTCGGTGATTTTTGGCAAGATGATCCTTTGGCACAGCAAGGTGCGAATTTGAGAGAGAAGATGAAGTGAAGAAGGTGTGAATTTCATAAAAGAAGATGAAGTCTGGTAATGAGCATTTGTTGTAGATCTCTGATCATGAGCTAGAGCAGATTCTATAAATGGATGACTGGTATTTGGGTTGGTTTTACTACTAGATCAATTCTAGTTGGATAGATTGCATTCTATCGGCAAGCTGAGTCTTGCTTGAGAGTTGGTTCTCTCTTGAGAGTTGGTGCTCTCCTTGTATTTGGTGCTCCTTACTTTAGTTGGTGCTGATAAAAAACAGTTGGTACTGAGAAAAACCCTCATGATTGTAGTCACATATATAAAATCTTATACAGACATATGGTATCTATTGTGTTCATTGCGCTTATGAATTGATTGATCTTAATTATTGATAGATGTCATTGGTGAATGACTACATACAATCTCACAATGAAGATGTGTAAAATTATGTTTTGAAATAATTGCTAACTTGACACAAGAAAATTTGTAAAAGTCCACACACTAATTCACCCACCCCTCTTAGTGTGGCTAGTGTGACCAACAATTGGTATCAAAGAAGGTGCCTTCAACACAATTTAAACACTGGAAGGTAGATTCTGAAGAAATGGGTGGACAAATTTCTATATCCACAAATGAAGCTCCCTTATTTGATAGAATAGATTATTCTTGATGGAGTGAAAATATGAAATAGTATTTGAAGTCAAGAGGATCTGAAGTTTGGGATTCAGTAGTAAGTAATCCATGGCACTTAAGTACCTCAAAGAATCTATCCAAGTTTGCATCCCAAGGAAGAACAATGAAGTGGCATTGAATATTCTTCTCAATGGACTATCAGATATCGTAAAAGCAAGCATGGGACTATGCACATCCGCCAAGGACTTATAGCTGAAGTTAGAGAAGATGTATCAAATCAAAAGAGAAGACACAAAATACATTCCTATCAAGGATGAGAATGAAAGCTTGACCATCAATAAAATTAAATACTCTCCACCATATTTCGATTGCAATAATGTTGATATTGAATTTTCCCCTGCAAGTAAAGAAAAGATTCAGATACAATAGAAGACATTTTTGTTAGCATTTATCCCATAGAGGAAGTATAAGAAGAACTATCAAATATTAAATAGAAATTTTATTGGGGTTTTGGTGAATACAACTGTTGGCATAGGGGCAGACCCAGGGTTCAACGCTACAACAGTGCACCAACAAAACCCTAACTATCGGCCCTTTCGACAACACCTACGAAGCAGATGAAGTCTCACCTGAGGTAGAGGAAGGGGTGGTTGCAGGACTCAGGTGTCTGCAACCTTAGCTGGGACACAGATCTGTGATTGTAATACTTAACAGAGCACTTAGCATTGACAGTTCATCAATATTTAACCATTATCTACTCTGTAGATAAAACAGATCATAGCATCATTCATTCAGATCTAATGTATCTAAGCACTTATAATAGAGAAGTAGGTTAGATCTAACATATTCAGGTACTAGCGCATTCATATAAGTCATATATAACATCCATATACATTATTAGCACACAGAATAAACAGATATATCTATCTATATCAAAGCACTTAGCAAGTAAGGACATAAACACATCAACACATTGCACAAAGCAGAGCAACACATCATATACGTGGTTCACCCCCACCCTGGGGCTATGTCCACCAACTCTTCTTCTTTATTGTCTTTGCCACCAACTCTTCTTCTTATTGTCTTTGTCAAGCTTCTTACAAGAACATAGAATCAAAATCCTAATTGAGAAGACATGAGATCTGTGGTGCACTGTGCCAGATCCTCCTTCTTCAAGCTAGGTAAAGCACCAAGCCTTCTTACAATTACTTGCACGTAGCTCGGCAAGTCTCACACAAGATAATGTGAGCACTTTATAATCTTGATCACACAAATCCAACTCTAGCACTTAGCTATTCCTTATGACTCCTCATTACATCGCTTAGTCTTCTATATATACTTTACAAAATAGGCTCAAACATGGTAAACCCATGGGCCGACATCCCCATACCTGCTGCATAATCCCAAATCCCAAAGGACTCCAAAAGGGTCAGATCCTGCGGATCTCTACTGCCTTGCACTCTTCCTTGACAGTTGTCTAAGTCCTGTAATAGGTCAACTTGACCAAGGATCTCCAAAACTTGGTCAAGGGTCAACAGCCCCCCAACACTCACCTCGACGCCGCCCCGAAATACTATGATCTAGGTAGTTCTCAAGCTGAAGCCTCGAGCTTAGCCTCTATTTGCTTCAACTTTGTTGCTGTGCCATGACCCTTGTGCGTTGAAATCTTGGATGACCACTGCCTATAGGTCCCTCTAGGTGTTGTTCACCTACAGCGACAACCTGCTCCAGTTCTTCTCCAAAGCCTTCTACCTATGTGAAAAATTGATAGGCCTTATCTTACACAGATTGGAGTCGCTGAGTTACTTCCATAACTCTAATATAGATAGTGTGGATCTATTGCTAGGCAGTGCACTGCCCATGGGATTGCTTCATTCTTTTGACAACTGACAAGGCCTTCAGTTTCGCCTATAGTGTATTTGTGTACTGCTTCACTTCTTGGAGCCGCGACTCCAATTCCTACAACTCTAGGTTCTCGATAAGTTTCTCATATGTATAGGCACTGCGATCAGTGAGTTTCTTACATTCCATAACAATACAAGTGATTAACTGCTGTCAGAAAGGCTGTTCTCTTTGATCCTCTCTACATCATGTGGGGAGTCTCGTGTATTGCATAGAGCTCTAAGTTCATGGCGTTGTTGTAGTTGTTGATTAACTTCTATGAGCTACTCTACTTTTTGTGTGACTCGGTCCTCCGCTTCTTTATTTTCTATAGGACTGCCACAGAGCTTAAGTGTCACGATTTCTTTTTTATTTCCGAAGCTGCTCCATGAGAGCAACTATTCTTTCCTTGTTGTATCTGGTGGATTTTTCTTTCATCGAATTTGCTTGAGCAATCTTTTCCTATTCCCACCGGTACTCACTCTCACAAGCACTTTGTACTTGTGCCAAAGCCCTGTGGCTTTGTTTTTTTCCTTCTTGTGTCACTGGGCTTAGCCTCAGACCGCTCCAACTAATCTGGAGTTGGGATGGCCTACTCCAACTCGTTCTCCCGATGGCGAGGCACAAGGAGACTACTTAATTAGATTATTGAAGGGTCTGCTGTACCGGCCGGACACTTCAATCCTATCATACATTTCTTCCTCCTTCATTCTTTGTTTCTTTTGCTATCTCTAGTGAATACATCATTCGGGATGCTATGATGAAGTCAAAGTCATCGAGGTGAGAAAGTTTGCATCAGTGGTCATGGTATTTTCGATTTCTTCGAAGAAGGTTTTGGGGAAACCTATTCTTCAAGGGTCAACCTCGCTCTCGAGTAAAGGTTACTTTGGGATTCTCGCTTATTTACTTTCGCCACCACCCCTCTACCGTGACATGGACACCATTTCACCGAGGTGTTGCTCTAAGTTTCAACCCTCACTTCTTCATTTCATCGACTGGGTGTATTATGTTCTTGGTGAGTGTCCTCCGGCTTTCAAGATCGAGACATAAGTTTTAAATCATAGTAGCAATGCAAAATGATTCTAGCAACAGTTTAATCAATGGCTCATTCACATAATGATATTTATACCGTAAACCCTCAACTGGGAAAACCTTCTTTATATTCATTATCTCGAATTTCACCATTCACTATACACATATATTGGCCGTTTTAGGATATTTCATAGACATACCAAAACCCTAACTCAAAACCCGATAGTAAACCAAAATAATAGCAAAACCACCCAAAAAATTAGCGGCAATGCCACTGCCTAACGATAATTAAAGTATAACGTACTGGGACCCTTAGGAAAGTGCCCGATGCACACAACATGAACAAAGAACTAGTACGAGGGATCGTCGTACGCAGTTGTCATATCCATCACCAATATCATATAATACATGCAAAGAATATAACACATACCCATAACATTGTCCCTACCTGGTTGGCGGGATAAGGAGGTCGGACCATTCCTTAGTGATTTTCTCAAAGTCTTCTTTTGTAAGCTTATAATATTACTGGAGTTTCTCTTTTATGTTCATTTGCTCTTGTTGTAATGTAGATGAAGTGTCGATCCGTTGAACTTCATCAAGGGTTGGAACCTTTGTAATGTGTTCAGAGTCATAAGAGGCTAGACTTCGATGGCTCTCTTTAGCCGGAGGTAATATGTATGAAACACAAACTGACCGCCATTGTTTGTTCATATCAATTGAATACCATAGGGTAGCGAACTTCATCTAAGCGGTTCAAATGGCTCTATGTCGTGGAAGGTCGCTCCCTCTGGCATATCCCAAATGAAAAAGGCAATGAGAATCAACAACCAAATAAAATGGAAATCATAGCCCTAATACTGAGCTTCACAACAATCCAATTCCAGCTGGTTAACTAGGTACTTCACCCAGCTCATTTGTAGGCCTTCCACACACTTCCACACAAGGTCAACGACAAATCGGGTGACCTTTGTACCTGCTCGCTAATAACTTTCTAGCTATCGCTGACATGCTAGGCGCGATCGCACCACTCTAGATGGAAGCTACCTGGTAGCCTCACATCCCCTTCTCAAAATAACCATAAGTATCCTTGATATTCTATGATAAAATGTGATCTGTGGCTTTGCCCGATAGCCCAAGGGTCAAGTCCTTGCATACTGCACCCCGTGGATCCCTGGATCAGCTATCAACTATAATGCAAGGAAACCCAGCCATAAGAAGTCACCATGGTAACACGACGGTAGCAACTTCTGACAATACGCGTTGACTTCTTGGTGTCTTCCCAAGTGTGGGATCTTCATGACATTCACCAAGGTGGATCACGAGGTTCATAGTCCACAAATCGGGGATTATCTTTGAATTCTTCCCTATCGTATTGGTAAAGTACTTGTGTGGTGACATGCATGCCATAGTTCTTGCGGTTCCCAGGGGCTGAAGTTGGTTTAACTCAACGCGCTATGATCTTATTCGCTTCCTCGCTTGAATCGGTAGTGTATTCCCTTCGAGTAACAAAGACCATGGTGTACTCAAATTCTCTTGGCACGCTATCACAATTCACTCCGTGTGCCTTAGGTGGTGGGATGTATTCGGGAAATATGGTTGGAATCAGCTTTGCATTTTATGAGGTCCTCTTTATGCTTGGTTCTCTTTTGTACTGATGGTCGGGATGGCCTCAATCCACGAAGCACCAATGGAGAGGCTTGTACGCCTCTCATCGATGAAGCTTGTATAACTACAGACATCGACATGACTTTTTCACTATGAGGCTCCATCATAAATTCTTCTTCAACAATTTTCTCAGTAGTGTTGAACTCGTTCGACATACATGCTTCGGGTTGGAAATCTTCGGGTTCGCTGAGGAGTAACTTAGACACTACAATAGGATAGAGGGCAATAGCACAATGATCACTATGTAAAATCAACAAGTCTCTGTGAGCCTGTGTCTGCTGGTTAGCAAAGTGTTCTCTATGCATGGCTATAAATGTGATAACAGATAATCCTATAAACTGATTTCTTGCAACAGTCGAGAAGAATTCATTAACTTGGTTATGTCCATTATGGCGCAGTCTAATGGTCTGGTGATGAGATATCAATGTTTTTTTATCCGTTTGGAGTGGTAGTCGAATAGATATATTGGTCCTAACGGTTATATTGCTTTGTCCCGGTGAAGTGCCATGTGTCGCTATCCTGATATCCCGACAAAGTTCAGCTTTGCAAATTTTCTTTTCTCAGGAAGTTCTCCGAACCTTTGTAACTTGTCACGCCTTAGCCTTCTCTTACTTAGCTTTCTATCTTTCTTTCCAATGAGCCTATCTCAGCATGCCTTTTTCCATTTTGATTCTATCTTCTTTGTCATAATTACTGTTGAGATTATTTCCTAAGATCTGAGGGTGATACTTCTTCTTTATCCAAAATAGGTACTTCAATTGGCTGTCTAGTATTCTTGCAACTGACATTCATAGGGTCTCTAGTGCAATAGCTCAACTGCTCTTTTACCCTTTCAATTGCTTCTAGATCCTACTACATGAAATCTTTTAACTTTGTTTCCGCTCTAAAAACTTCTTCTTCTTGCCTTCTAGCCCGATTCCTTCTTAATCCAAGGTTTTCCTAGTAACATGGTACTAGGGCATTGTGCTTAATAAATTTAATAATCTCAAAATCTTCCTATGTCAAGTCCCATTGGCATTCATAGGTATGTGGGTGAGCTTTCCACATAGGTTTATCAACTTTCCTTTGAATAGTCATATTCCTCCTAATGAAGGAATCATAGCGTGCCTTCCTATAGCTTCCATAAGTTCTCTTTGTCATGATATTCACTAATGCCTCTTCATCCAAAACACAGTCAAAGTAGAAGTCTCCTATGCTTGCTTTAAGGCATTCTTTTTCTTTGAACACCTTTGATAAACTGACATCTCTATGATCATCCACTACCTCTTTTAACTATACTAACATAGCCTGATCTTTCTATGATTCTTTCAATTTATGATTCTCTAACATTTCCTTAGTCTCTTGAACTTCTTCATAGTCTTCTTGTCTCATGTTCATTCTTCAAGCTTAGCAATCATTCTAGGGAAATACAATACTCTATGGTCCATAGCTGCAACAAAGACAACTAGGTCTTCTCCCATGGTATTCCTAGTAAGATGTCTCGTTTTCAGAATCAGAACAGAGGGTTAATCCTCTTCTTTTAAATAATTTCATCTCTTTCTATATTGTACTAGGGTCATAGTAGCTAACCTGTGAACATTTCTTTCTAGGATCCTCAAAAGATCCACCGTTAAATCAAACATTCCTTCTATGCATAGGCATAACATATTTTTCACTATTCTATCGTGACTATTTATATCAAACTTTCTTTCATTCATTAATGCCCTAGTTTTCAAGCTAGACAATCTATCAAACATACCTAGATCCATACTTTGAAACAAAATTTCCACTTATCTGGCATTTCTACAGGGAACAAAGCTTTCAGATCTAGATCTTTTCAATATTCTTACCTTTATCAAAGAATAAAGCTTAAAGATCTTACCTCTTTCTTCTCGTGAGATTCCGACCCTTTCTTAGCACAGCTTCACAAGTCAAGTAGAATGTTGTGCACAAGGGCAACAGATATATGCACGGAGATTTCAATACAATTTTCAGGATGGATATTTTCCCAAAGCTTCTTCTTCCTTAGTTCCCAACAATCGCATTTTCAAGTCCCAACAACGGAACCATTTGTTGGCATAGGGGCACCTGTGGTTCAATGCTACAACAACACACCATCAAAACCCTAACTACTCCATTTTCGCATTAAACACCGCAAAGGTGATGAAGTTCCACCCGGAAAAGTAGAGGCAGGGTGGTTTGTAGGACTCAAGTGTCTTCAACCTTAGTTGGGACACACGACCAGATTGTAATACTTAATGTAGCACCTTAACACTAGACAGCCATCATTATTTAACCATTATCTACTCCTCACAGATAAAAGAGCATCACATCATTCATTTAGACCTGATGTATCTAAGCACTTATCATAGAGAAGCAGGTTAGATCTAACAAATTCAGGTACTAGAGCATTCATAAGTCATATCTAACATCCATATACATTATTAGCACAAAGCATAAATAGTTCTATCTATCTATATCAAAGCACTTAGCAAGTAAGGACATAAACACATCAACACATTGCACAAAGCGTGAGCAACACATCATATACACAATGTTGGGTTCACCCCCCACCGGGGCCACGCCCACCAACTCTTCTTCTTTTATTATATTTCATCAAGCTTCTTACGTGCACATAGCATCAAAATCCTGTAATTCAAGATAAGACAGAGATCTATATCAGGCACTGCTGGATCCTCCTTCTTTTCAAGCTAGGTAAAGCACTGCCTTCTTACAATTATCATTTGCACGTAGCCTGCAAGTCTCGCCACAGTATGCATAGAGCACTTTATAATCTTGATCACATGCATCCAACTCTAGCACTTAGCTATTCCTTATGACCTCTCTCATTACATCACCTATTATTCTATATATATATATATATACTTTACAAAATAGGCCTAAACATGGGTAAACCTATGGGTCATCATCATCCCCACACCTACATAATCCCAAATCCAAAAAAAGGGCCCTAAAAGGGCCGAGATCCCACGACTGCCTGCCTATGCCTCCTTTTGACAGGTTGTCGTAAGTCCTGTAATAGGTCAACTTGACCAAGGATCTCCCATAACTTGGTCAAGGCCAACAACAACCATGACCTCTGATTATTCATACTATAGTTATTCCTTTATAATGAAACTAAAGAATTTCTTGAAAAGAATCAAAAGCATATCTTAGAAATAGTTAACGCTCAAAGACAATGAAAACATCATCTATGAGCAAGATATTCAATTAGAAGAAAAAGAAGAGGAGGTCGATATATTGAAGAATGAAATCATTCAAAAAAAAAATAAGAACTTAATATGATCAACTTAGCAAAACCTTTGCAGATCTAAAGAACTAGAAAGCAATGCCAATCAAGACCCAACTTAAAGAAGCCAAAAGAAGAGAGGAGGTGGTGAGGAACCAGTTGAACAAAGGGGAAGAGTCACGCCATAAGCTATAAGCATAAGACGTGAATATTAAAAGAAATTTGAGAAGTCAACACCCATGTCAAGATTCGAACAACTCTATGACCTTGGTTAAGATATTGATAGTCAAAGATCACCAAATGATAAATCTAGTCTTAGCTACAAGGAAGAAATTGGTACTCCTATAAATCTTGATGCATGTCCTTCATTTGTAAAGGGTGAAGACAGTTCTGTTGCAAGTCCTTCCTTTGTAAAGGGTGAAGACATGTCTGATGTAGGTCCTTATTTTGTAAAGGGTGAAGATAGGTCCGATGCAAGTCTTTAGTTTATAAAAATGGAAAGAAGGAATGACGCAGGTCCTTCATGTTCAAAGAATGAAAGCAACACTACAATATCTTAAGATCGGATCAAGGAAGACATCAAGAAGCTACCCCTACACCTCAATGCAGTTTAGAAAAGAGACACCTTCAAGGATTAGTCAAATGTTGGATTACTGAGAGGGGGGCAGAATCAATAATAGATCAATTCAATCCTTTTCAACCACAAAAATGCAAGTGTGTTATATCAATGTAGCATTATCATTCAATAGTTGCAGAAAGTAAATAAACAATGAACAAATGATAAATCATTAACACACATAGTACACCAGTGTTTCACGCGGAAACCCAAATGTGAAAAACCATTGCATGGTTTTTCTTATACACCCTAAGACTTACATTCATTGGAAGCACCAACTTCCTTTGTTTTCCATCCAGAATCGGAAGAAGGCCCAACCCCCTAGTTTCTCACAGATACAAACTCCTAAGGGAAGCTCCAACCCCTATTCTCTGGCTACAACTAGAAGGAGGCTACAACATCGTATGCTCTCCGGCTGCCAAACCTAAGGTGGTTACAATCACCGCTTGCCCTGTCCAACCACTATGAAATATAAGTAGAATTATGGAACCATCATCACACTATCATTGTGGGATATACCGTTGTAAACATGTACCAATCAAATTGTAATCAACCTGGCACCACAAACAAGTGCATCAACTATGCACCAACTTGTACCAAACAACCCTGTAATTACTTTACTCATAAACAAGTGCATCAAACCATGCACCAACCTGTACCTCGACTTGTAATCAACATGTACCACCAACAAGTGCATCAACCATGCACCAACCTGCATTAAATGGCCATGTCACAACAACTATCACAACAACTTGTCTAATCTTATCAACCAAATCAGATCTACTCACCAAGATCAATCACCAGACAATTTCAAAGATGTGCATCAAATCCAAGCATAACAGACCAAATTCTCATAATCATCACCAAGATTAATATGCTTTAATAATATACCAATACAAGTATGCTACATCATCCATATACCATGTGTCAAAAATAATACTAACAAGTGACTCCATGCAAAATTAATCATGTATCAATCATCATCAACTATGACTCATCAAGATGTGCCAACATCATCAAATATGATCATCAAGATGTGCTAACATCATCAACTATACACCTCATGTATAAAGCTAACTCATCAACTACTTGTCTCAAACCATGTACCCAACATGTACCTCAACCACAAAAGCCCTCATCACTCTCATCATCTCAAATATGATTTGTAACTCTATAATATGTACCGTGTATAAAATCACATACCCCAAACCTTCCTTATCTTTAAAATTAAGAGACTAGCATTTTCATCAAACTTTACTTTAGTCTCACATGACTAATTTTGATTACCAAAACCCTAACTTGCAATAATCATAACTATGCACTGTGAATGACAAATATATTAAAATGGTATACAATGTTCTTCAATTTCTTTATGCACCTCCAAACTCACCACTTGGAACCTCTCATAAAGGAGTTATAGTAAAAATGGAATACCTGCTGAATTATGGCTTATTCTAGAGAGCAAACTTGTAGAGCCTACCCCACACGAATATTTTTTGTATGGATATGAAAGTTGTACACATAATACTACAGAATATACTCTAAACTAATTACATTTGTTCTTACTAGATTTGGATATTTTATGAAGAATTTACGATTACTTTTACCCAAACACATGTTTTAGACTAGTCAGTAGACTAGCCACAAACCCTATTTCAAACCCTATTTTCCATGGAGCACAACTCCCAAAATAAAACGACCCACAAGATGAAATTTGTATCCCAGCTACTTGGATATGTTTCCCCAATGGCCTCCTTCCAATTAACGGTCTGAATCATTCTATATAAAAAAATTATTACAAAAATGGTGAGATGGCCTGTAAATAACATACCTTAGAAAGCATCATCAAAAGAATTTATCCTCCCTTGAATTTCGGCCTTCTTTACTTCACCTTCCCTCTAAAATTCGTCTTATATATCCTTTGGTTACCTGAGTCACTTGTAGATATTCAATATGCTCAAGTGTTATTAAAATGAGAGAGCCTTGCCCCTTATTTATACTTTCATGTAGTTTCCTCAAGGGGTTAGCTTTTAACCATCTTAACCCACTTTCCTTATTTTAGGGCTAACCCACTTCTAACCACTTGTCCACTTAGTAATTTCTCCATTAACTTTATTATTTAAATAATTTATTTTGCATCCTCTTTGACTTATAGTACACTCGTCACTTCACTTTATTATTTAAATAATTTCATCTTTGCAAACACTTTGACTACTTTGACCTTTTGGGGCTTCTAGATGACTCATGAGGGTTCTCCAACTTCACATGGCCATAACTCTCTAACCGTGAGGATTTATGTGACGTTCCACATACCATCGGAAAGGACATGACATGTACTATCCATCTAGAATAGTATTACCTAAAAATATATCGATAACTCTTACCATTATCCATCAAACAAACTTGGGTCCATTACCCAAACCTTTGTGCTACCGAAATTCTCTACCAGATTTTCTTCAAGGGTTGAAATCAATGAAAACCAACCCAATTAATCAACAATATCCCCCTTTGGAATTGATGTCAACACTTTGATGTAATATTGAAGTCATGTCATGCAATAATGAAGTCATATCACTCATGCTCCCCATGTGACCATCGCTCCCCCTGGAACCATGTCGATGTGCTCTGCATCTAATAAATCTCTCCCCCTTTGTCATCAATGGAAAAGGTATCTTCCCATCTGAAACTTCTCCCCCTAACTGAACTGTCCTTGGGGATACTCCCCCTAACTGAACTCTTCCTGAAACTGATCTCTTGACCTGAACTATCATGTTATGGTGCTTCCTCGTGTAAATCTAATACATATAAGATAAGCATTCAAAAGCATTCATTTTGGAGTAGAAATTACTCTGATTCTCTGGCGAAGATACTCAAAGGCTTCCCGTGGAAGCGGTTTTGTAAAGATGTCTACCACTTGTTATTTTGTGCCCACATATTGATGCAGGAGCATTGCTCAAAGCCAGCTACGCACCAGCTAGCCAGGACATCAAGCGTGCATTCAATCAAGGAGAGAGGCGCAGCCTTCTCATTTTTTTCAAAATTTGAAAATTGTATTAAATGTTGTAAGGCTGGTAGAGCCAAAAGCCATGCATGTGTGCAGGCTTTGGATAAAGGTTGCCTTAAATGGTTGTAAGACTGAGATCTAGATCTGATTCGGACTAGACATCCATTCAATGTAATTGAATGTAAATTAATGAGAGTTGGTGAGATGGAGGGAAGAGCTCAAGGAGCCCCCTTTTGTAAAAAGATCCTTTGTATCTGTGGAATTAGTCGGTAGAGAAGGTAGAGTAGAAGCAGAGAGATTAGGAGGGAGAGGGAAATAGAGGAAGCCAAGACTCTGTTGCAGTCTGAGCTTACCCATATTGTAAATGGACCTTCTGAGATTAATATAAAAGTAGTTTTTCCTGCATTCATGTTTGTGTAGGGTTATGAGTTCATGGATGAATGCTTTCGTGTGTGTATTCATTCTATGTTGTGGATGTGTGTTAGTTTGCATTTGAAGGTTACAAACAGAAGTCGTTGTCTGTTGGGTTCTCTGATTTCAGGTCTGGTTCTTTGTGGCTTCATGCAAGAGGTTGCATGACAGAACACTGCAGGTTCTGTAAGCCAGTGCATAGAGTGCACTTCTGAATCCTGCGGAATTTGGACAGAGCTATTCCAGGAGGGCACACCAGAGGAAGTATTAGACCCAGGGAGAAGCCTCAAGGTTGTTGAACACCTTGGAGGTAAGACTGTGCAAAGGAAGGCACAAAGAAAATAGAATCATTGAGGGTTTTGTGTAGGCTCTGCTAGGAAGGCATTGAGCAAATGCACAAGATGCATTGAGGAGAACTCTATTTCAAGTTTGGCAAGAAGACAGAGTCACTGAGGATT
Source organism: Picea sitchensis (assembly GCA_010110895.2). Classification (NCBI taxonomy): domain Eukaryota; kingdom Viridiplantae; phylum Streptophyta; class Pinopsida; order Pinales; family Pinaceae; genus Picea; species Picea sitchensis. The sequence goes on along the minus strand of SNQJ01S0086497.1, from coordinate 4,728 downwards.
CTGGAGAACTTTGCCAGGAGGGCATTGAGTTGGTGCAAGTGTGCACAGAAGGAACTCTTTTGAGTTCTGAAATAAGAGAAGTGTCACAGAAAGACATTCACAGGGTTACTGAACACCCTGTAGGCTCAGCAAAGCGTGCTTGAGAAGGAAGTTGCAGAAGAGGGAATTTCCATCCCTTCAAGGAGAGAAAGGAGCAGAGACACTTTGAGGTCAGAGCCACAAATAATCTCAAAGAAGATTACACAATTGCGTGCAAGGACCCTGCAAGGAATCGCAGAGGCCAAGAAAACCCTTTGGAGGGTTCGGAGTTTGAGAAGCTCGGGAGGAGGAACGCCTCTTAGAATACAAGTGGGAGCCAAGGTTATAAGCTTCACAGCAGAGACAAAGGCCAAGGCCTTTTGGAGCAATAAATCTTCCAAGGGAAAGGAAGAAGGGCATGCTCAACATAGAGCACAACTATCGTTAGATCAGCTAGAGAGGCGAGATCTGGGTCATTGAAGTCTACGTCCAGACACACGCAGGAAAGCACACAAGGAAGAGAAAGAGATATGGGCCGTCAGATTTAGTGCAAAGAACCGATAGTCATCGGATCCAGAGGAAGGTGCATGGAGTTTAACCTCTGGGAGGTCATGCAGGAGAGCAGCTGAAATGGACGATGGAGACACTTYGTGGAGAAGTGCAAAACCCCGTGGGTCGTTGGATCTCGTAGAGCAGCGAGGGGATTAAGGTCAAGTATCTTTCGATACTCTAAAGCTCAGAAAGGATAGCAACCGTCAGATCCGAATCAACGACAGTCGTTGATCTCATACAAGAAATCGCAAATTCGGGGTTTGTGAGTTTGGAGGGTAGACCAAATTCTTGGTTTCTCCAAGTCCCGAGTCACGAGGAGCAGGGAAGGAGATCTAGACTGTTGGATCTAAGCCACGGGAGAACCATTGGATCAGAACCTTCGCGTGGTATCGTGTATCGGGGGTTCAAAGGTTGAAAGAATTCCTTTTCGACTACAGAAGTCGCAAAGTTCCGAGCGCCGAGGGTTTGTGCGAACACGTGGCACATCCGTTAGGTGGGGACCGCATGATTGACAGGTGGCGCAAACATACAACACACAGAAAAGGCAGAAGTAGGTGATAGGTGGCATACACGCATCACCTTGGAAGGATTCAACCCATCGATGACTTATCGTGTTTTGGGGTTTCGCAAAGGAGGGGCACGAGGGCTCAACACTCCAACTCGCAAAGTCGTGATTTGCGAGTAGTGCTAGTGTTTAGCCTAGCCTACGGTTATATGTAGCAGGCACTAGTGAGGAGGGAGCCATACCCATATCGCATTTCGGGTATCGGCGTTTGGAGAAAGAGGAGTCGAGAGTCTTGACTCTCCAACTTGCGAGTTGCGAAAGGCGCTTGCACTAAGGCCAGGTTGTGGTTGCATGGAAATGTAGGGCTCGTGCCTGGTGTTAAGTTGCGCAGGGTGGGTTTTCATGAAGGACTTGTGGATCGGATTCGTGAGGTTCCAAAAGGGACTCGCGGCTCGAGGAGAATTTAAAAAACGATCCTGAGTGGATCTCAGCCCGAGGGTCGGGGGTCTTGCTATACACATACTCAACTCTAATGTTCTTCTCTGCAACTTGTTCTCGTAGAAAATGATACTTGATTGGAATGTGCTTCGTCTTGGAGTGAATCATCATGTTCTTTGAGATACTAATGGCTCTTGCATTATCACATCAGATTGGAATGGACTCATCATACTCAACCTATATATTTTTCAGATTTTGTTTCATTCATAGAACCTATGTACAACATGATGTTGTTGCAATATACTCTGCCTCAACTGTAGATGAGGATACCGATGATTGTTTCTTGCATAGCCATTATACTAAACACTCACCCAAGTAGAATGTTGCTCCATTGGTGCTTCGTCGGTCATCAATGCAACCTGCCCAATCTGCATCTGTGTAGGAAATAAGTGATAGATCCTTTCCTTTCGGATACCATAATCCAAACTCTTATGTTCCTTTGAGATATCTAAAAATCCTCTTCGCTGCTACAACATGTGTTTCCTTTGGTGCTGCTTGAAATCATGCCACTTGTCCAACTGCCTGCATTACATCTGGTCTAGATGTTGTCACATATAGTAAGCTTCCAATCATTGACCTGTATTGCCTCTAGTATGTAGACTTTGAATCATCATCTTTTCTCAACTTGCAACTGGTTTTCATAGAAGTGGTAATTGGTTTGCAATCTTCCATTCTGAACCTCTTTACCATTTCTCTGATATACTTAGTTTGAGAAATAAAAATTCCTTGGTTTCTTTGACGTATCTGAAGACCCAAAAAGAAGGATAGTTCTCCGAGTAATGACATTTCAAATTCATTCTGCACATCCTTTGCAATTTTTTGGCTTAACATGTCATCATTGCTTCCAAAAATAATATCATCAACATAAACTTCAATTAATAAATTACTATCTTGAGTTACCTTGATGTAGAGGTTGTCGTCTTCACTTCCTTTTCTGAACCCTTCCTATTGTAGATATTTATCCAGTCTAGAGTACCATGCTCTAGGAGCCTATTTTAGACCATACAAGGCCTTCTTCAATTTACACACATAATCTGCATTCTCTGACAACTGAAATCCTTCTAGTTTTTCAATGTAGACTTCTTCTTCAAGTTCTCCATTCATAAAAGATGATTTTACGTCCATCTGATATACTTTAATATTCTTTGAGCAAGCATAAGATAAAAGCAACCAGATTGCTTACATTCTGGCAACTGGGGAAAATGTCTCTTCAAAGTTGATTCCTTCAACTTGTGTGTATCCTTTACGTACCAATCTAGCTTTGTTCCTTGTAACATGTCCATCTTCATTCAATTTATTTATGAATACCCACTTTGTGCCAATCACATTCTTATTATTTGGTCTTGGAACCAATTCCCAAGTGTCATTCTTCTCTATTTGACCCAATTCTTCATCCATGGCCTTATTCCAAAATTCATCCTTGATGGCCTCTTCAAAACTATTTGGTTCAATCGTAGATGAGAGTGCTAGGTGTGTTTGTTATGGTGAACAAATTCTTATTCTAGTCTCAACTCCTGCATCTTTGTTTTCGATAATATGATCTGAAGGATGATTCTTCTGTACTCGTTTGCTAGGTTTCTTTGGAGGAACTTGTTGAACTTGATCTTCTACTTCTGTATGATCCTCTTCATCTTCCCCTTCTACTTCTTTTTCATCTTCTGCTTGTTCTTCGTAAAGTTGTTCCATTGATTCATTTTCTTCTTCCTTTAATTCTCGTCCACCTGTTTCATCAATTGTTACATTGATGATTTCCACAAATTTTTTCAACCTCAGATTGTAACATTTGTATGTTTTCCTTGTACTTGAGTAACCAGCAAGTACTCCTTTGTCCACATGAGAGTCAAACTTTCCCATTCTGCCATCTTTTCTTTTGATGTAGCATTTGCTTCCAAATACTCGGAAGTGCTTCACATTTGTTGGTCTTCCTTTCCATATCTCGTAGGGAGCTTTGTTAGTGTTGTTTCTAAGCATTACTCTATTTCGAATGTGAACCTATGTATGCACTGCATGTGTCCAAAAGATATCTGTCAATTTGGAATCCATTAACATTGTTTGAGCCATTTATTGTACTATCATGTTCTTTCTTTCAACAACTCCATTCTGTTGAGGTGTCCTAGCAACAGATAATTGTCTTTGTATTCCATGCCTACTTTAGTAGTCCATAAATTTGTTTGAAGTGAACTCTCCTCCATTATCAAATCTCAAACATTTGATTTTTGAATCCATTTCATTTTCAACCATTTCCTTGTAGACCTTGAAGTTTTCAAAAGCTTCTGACTTATTCCTGAGAAAGAAAACTGTAGTCATTCTCGTATAATCATAAACTAATAACATAAAGTATTTCTCACCTTTTAAACCCTTTTTCGTAGTTGGTCCAACTAGATCAGTATGCACAATTTTCGGTGGTCTTGTCGTTGAATATTCCTTTGATTTAAACCTGGTCTTTGTTTGTTTTTCTTGTTGGCAATGCTTGCATAAAGTGTTGGTTGGTTTCGTAATCTAGGGCATTTCTCTAACTTCTTCATTTTTGTTAACTTTGACAAGGTTATCAAAGTGTATGTGACCCATTCTTATGTGTCATAGCCAACTTTCATCTTCCTTTCCTAGACAAGACTTTTCATTTCCAATTTCACTTAATACATTTATGTTGCTTGAAGTTCTTGCAGTTGTTGCAATCAATTTTCCTGAACCTTCTTTTCTTATCTCGCACTTTTGTGAATCAAAAGTAACTTTATGACCTTGGTCACACATTTGACTCACACTTAGAATATTATGTTTCATATATTCTACTAGTAGAACATTTTTTGCCTTGGTATTCTTGTTTTCAATTATGGTTGTGTCTTTTCCTATGATTTTAGTTGAATCATCATTTCTGAAGGAGGCTGATCCATGTTAAGAACCAAATATCAATATAGCATAGAAAATCCTCAGAAAAAGTACTCAACGCCTTGAAGTATCTATATGGCCTGATGTTAGGTGAATTTCATGATCATGATTTCAAGTGGGTGGAAGACCTTTGGGAATATCTTCAAATACTTTGGAATGCTTATCAATGATCCTTTGGAGATCTTGAGGAATAGATGGCTTAGATGTCTGAACATCTAGTGAGCATAGTTGTGAAATAACGCCTTGATGCCCCTTTTTCAATAATTTTG
>SNQJ01S0086496.1:0-14581 GCA_010110895.2 Picea sitchensis | reverse complement strand
TGGGGCGATGCCCGACATCGCCTCAACCCCCCCACGAGACTGGCCCAGGTCCCGTGGGCATCCACGAGACCTGGACCAGGGCCGCAGGGGGGCTGGGGAGATGTTGGTATCGCCTCAGGCCCCCCGCGGGCCTGGCATCGCCCCAACCCCTCCGCAGGCCTAGCCAAGGTCCCATGGGAAACATCTCCTTAGATCCCCCACGGGCCTAGCCCAGGTCCCATTGATATTATAACTATGTTATAATATAACATTGTTATATTATAACATTGTTATAATATAACAATGTTATATTATAAAATATGTTTATATTTTTTTTTAGATATGTATGAATTTTTTTGTGTAAATTTTATTTTTTAAGGTTTTTGATATAAATTTTAATTTTTTGTTGTAGTTTTAAGGTTTTTCAATTTATTTTTGTTAATTTTTATTTAAATTTTGTATTAAAATTTTTATTTTAAGTTTTTTAATTTGGGGTTTTTTTGTATATGTTTTAAATTTTTGGGTTTTTTTTCACCTTTTTAAAGTTTTTTGGGGCTTTAATTTTTTTTTTTACCTTTTTCTTAATTTTTTCTCGCCTTTCTTACTTTATATATATATATATATATATGGTTTTCTTTTCCTCTTTAGTTTTTTAGGTTTTTCTTCAATGGTTTTTTCTCATATATATTTGTTTTTAAAATGTTTTTGTTTTTTTTTAATTTCAAATTTATTTGTTTTCTTATTTATTTTAGTTTTTAATTGATCTAAAAAAATGAATTATACTTTTTCGCTAAATATTTAAAAATAGTGTTATTTAACTACAATTATTTTCTATGTATTGAAGTAAGGTAAAAAAAAGTATGTTAAAAATGATATTTCCACTATATTTAAAACGTATGGAACCATAACTTAATTAAGGACAGACAATTATATGAAAAATCTTAATTTCAAAAAAATAAATGGTGTACAACATTTTTAACATTGGATGAAGCATGGAAATACGATTAAAAACAGGATTGAATAAAAATAAAAATAAAAATAAAACAGAAAAGTTTGAAAATAGATGAAAAAACATCGTTAAGAAAAAAGAAAAAAAAAATTGAACAATTTGAAAATAAATGGAAAAACGAGCATTTAAAAAAACAAAGTGGAAACCTTAGGTATCAAAAAATTTAAAATATCAAAAAACCAGCTAAAAATGGAGGGGGGTGCTACCGGTAGCACCATTTTTAAAAAAGGGGTAAAAAACTTGACCCCCCAAAAATGAGAACTCTGTAGAGTTCTCGTTATGTTGGTAACTATGTTATACGCCCATGGATAATAATACATATATTTGCAAGATATCAATTGGATGGCAAAAGAGTATTTCTATTAATAAATGATCAACATAAGTGAAAATATTACAGACATTCGTGTCGGCACAGTTCAAAACTAAGAAACCAAGTTCCTTCCAACTAGGCCTCCACCACTTCAATCCTCCACCAAAGGCAAGATCATATAAGGGAGACAAAGAGGTTCTCCATCAATAAGGGAAGAGATTGGAGGTTGAACATTGTGTTCAGACTTAAAGGACAAAGGGATGCATACTCAATATGAAGTAAGAATTTCTCCAGAGTAACTTTTCTCTCAAAGTTGGGTTCTTTCTCCTTTTCCATAGCTTGGAATTGGCTTCTTTATAGCCTTCAAAATGAAACTGAAGGGTCGAGTCAGAACATTTCCAGCATATTGAAGGCCAAGGATTAGAGATCTCCTGTCATGACATGGAAACCCAACATTTAATTTTGATTTTCTGGCACAAATCCCGATGTACACGGGTTGTAGTGGAGCAGCCAGCGTATACGCTTGATGTATAGATTTCAAGGTGCATACAAGTGGAAAAAATTATATTTTTATCTTTGGATTTTATCATCAGGGAAAGTAATTCTACATGGGAGAATCAAATAAGGCCCTCTCTGCAAGATTGCATAGGGTGAGGCAAATATTGCTCTAACACCTGGCCAATAGTAATGGCTCTTGGCTACTGCCACTGTTTTCTAATATCCAAGGTGCCCAACATAAGGCACATTATGCATCTCTTTCAATATCATGATCCTCAATTCATGAGAACTGGGTATATACATTTTTTTCCTGTATAGGAGTATTCCATCAACTTCCAATCTATCATCTTCTATTTTTTGTAGCTTCTTATCTTGTTGTAACTTTGTTACCATTTCCATGTACTGCAAATCTGTTTTTGCAGGTTCCAAAATTCTGTCTTTAAGATCGGTTTGATACATGTTGACGGTTGTAGCATGTAGTTCATGCACTCTCCTGCTGAGTGCATCAACCACTTTGTTCTCCTTTCCTTTGATGTGCTTGATATAAAAGTCATATTCACAGAGGAATCCCAACCATATGGTCTACCTGGATTTTAAAGTAGGTTGATCAAACAAATATTTCATATCATTATGGTCTTCCCTCAGCTCAAACCTCTTTCCGATGAGGTAGTGTCTCCATTTATTTAAGGCGTGTACTATGGCTGCCAACTCCAAATTTTGAGTGGTGTAGAGACTTTCATGCTCTTTCAATTTCCTGGATTCAAAACATATCACAAACCAATTCTGACTGAGGACTGCACCCGGTCCTTCTTTGCATGCATCTGTGCAAACCACAAACTCTTCATTTGGATCTACAATCCTCATAATTGGAGCATTGGTTAACAACTACTTCACTTGTTGGAATCTCTTTTCTCATTCTCCTGTCCATTGAAATTTTACCCCTTTTATTTGCAAGGAAGTGATTGGGTGAACAATCCTCGAAAATCCTGAAATGAATCTCTTGTAGTAGCCATCTAGACCCATGAAGGATATGACTTCTGCCACATTCTTAGGTGTTTTTCACCCTTTAACGACTTCAATATTTTCGGGGTCTACTGTTATTCCCTCTTCGGATATTATATGCCCCAAATAGTAAATTCAATTTTGGAAAAATGAGCACTTTCTCAATTTAGCAAACAACTGGTGATCTCTTATCACTTGTAACACCATCCTAAAGTGCTACTTGTGCTCTTGTTCTGTCTTGGAATATACAAGGATTTCATCCAAAAGATAATGAAAAACTTTTCAAATATTCTTGGAAAACACCATTCATTAAGCACATGAAAACAATTGGTGCATTTGATAACCCAAATGGCACCACTTTTAACTAATAATGACCATACCTTGTCCTGAAGGTGGTCTTGTTGATTTATTCATCTTTAATCCTTACCTGATGGTATCCTGACTTGAGATCTATCTTTGAAAATATCCTTGCATCCTTCAACTCATCAAAGAGATCATCAATCCTTGGTAGAGGATACTTGTTCTTTATAGTTACTTTATTTAACTTCCTGAAGTCAATGCACAATCTCAAGGTTCCATCTTTCTTCTTCACAAATAACACTAGGGCACCCCAAGGTGACACACTTGGGATTATGTACCCCTTCTTTAAAATTTATTCAAGTTTTATTTGCAGTTCTTTCAGTTATGGTGTGTTCATCCAGTAGGGAGTCTTTGATACTAGAGCTTCCCCAGGCATCAAATTTATAGAGAAATCAATATCTCTCTTTGGGGGTATTCCTGGTATCTCCTTGAACACATCGTCAAAATATTTCAGGACTAGATGATCCTCCAATTTGGAACCTTATCCTTAGGTTCTTCATCCATATGAGTTGAAAATATTTGGCAGCCCTTCACGTAACACCTCTTCAACTACATTGTTGAGATTTCTCAGACAATAGCGCCAACAGGAATTCCTTGGACTATTCTTTGATTTCCTTCCTCATCTAGGAAGGAAGTAGATACTTGTTATGATTTCCTAATATGGCATGGTGTTGGTCAACCAATCCATGCAATTAGAGTCATATGGAATCCCAAAGGAATGATCTTCAAATCTGCATTTGTGTTTATTCCATTCATGTCTATTGGACATTATTTAACCAACTCAACAACCTTTCTCTTGGCTATTATAGCTAGCTGCACTAACCAATATTTTATGCTTTCTTCTCCACAATTGAAATATTTCCACTACCTTGGGATATATAGAGCTATGAATATCCCTAGTCAATTAAAAATAGTAAAGGCATGGCTATTGATCGTACCTTTGACTTCCAATCATGTGTGATTGAAACTCATCTTTCTTGTTGTCAAATTTTGTATAGATCCTTGGTACTCTTCTATCCATGTCCTCCACTATTTCTGCTTGCTTTAAACATGGTGAAAAAATCTCACCTTGTCCTTTCTGTGAGGAAAATCATATACTTATGATATCCTTTACAGCTAACATTGCATAGATGTATGCCTTGGCCTTTCCACCCTATTTCAACCATCCCGGGCTCTCTCAAAACTAGTTGTCCTTGAGGGATATTTCTGAAAATGGTGGATTGTTCCCCTTCTGCCTCTGCTCCCTCTTAGACTTCTTATTGCCTTCCCAATCTCTTTGGAAAGTAGGATTTCCCTTTGCCTTCCCAATCTCTTTGGAAAGTAGGATTTCCCTTATCTTGATCATATAAACACTTTTCCTTCCTTATGGTTTATTCCATAGTTTTAGGGTCATCATACTATATTTCATCACTGATAAAAGATGGAAGACTACTCAGATATCTATGGATCTTGACTATCTCATCCTTAATGAAAGAGACATACTTCAACATCTCTATAAATCTCTTTTCATATTCATCTATAGTCATGCTTCTCAATTTAAGTTCAAAGAAATCTTCCATCTTTTTGTCATAGTATCTCTTGGTTAAGTACTTCTTTTCAAAATGTTTCTTGAATTACTTCCATGTCACATTCTTCTCTCTGATGTGCCACACTTGAACAAGATGATCCCACCACATGGATGCCTTTCCTTTCATCTGATAGATTGTGATTATTCCTTCGGCATGAGAGAAATAATTATGCAATTGTAAATATTTCCTCATGCCAAGCAGCCATGTCTCAACATCTTCATCTTTCTGGTGCTCTCCATCAAAAGTAGGAGGGTTGTTCTTATGCATTTCACCCTTCAGTTCATCCACTTCAGATCTCCTATGATTTATGGTAGGAGGTGGACTTGAATTGTTGTGTGGCCTCCTTTTGGAATGCCTTTGAAAGTGTTGGTGATATCTGTTACCACTTCTTTCTCTTCTTTCTTCATCAGGGGACCTGTGGCTCCCTGATTTGTTGGATCCACTTTCCTTATCAAACTTAATTTCAATTCTTTCTAGGCTCTACATTAACTTCATGTTGATGAATTCACATTGCTACCTGGCTCTCTTAAGACTTTTTCTATCTTCCTGGTGAATTTGGACATCTTTTTGCAAATTTTTAATGATTTTCATCATGCCCATGTCGTTATCTATTTCTTCTCCATTCCCATTTGAGTTAATTCCTTCAACTCCCAAATGGACATCCATTCCTCTAAATTCATCCTCTTGACTATAAGCATCATGTGCCTCCTCCATTTCTATGGACTATGTGACAATATTGTTCGGTTCTAACAATTGTTAAATATGCAAAATGTGAAGTCAACCGAATTTTTTCAGGCTATCAGTGTTTAATAATTTTCCAGAATAACATAAATTAATCTGACTCAACAAAAAAAATATCAGACTCCATTTTCTGTGGGTCTTGGTCGATCAAGAATCCCCAGGGCTCTATCTCCGAGCCTTGTTTTGTTCTCCAATTCACTTTCGGTTACTAGCCCCTTCTTTTCCTCAGCCCTCAATTTATGTGACCAAGGGATGTGGCCAAGCGCTAGGTTGATAGGTTATTATTCAAAACTTCGGGCCTTCAGCTTCAGAACTTCATAGCTCTATATATTCATGCAACTCCAACTATCAATTCCCTGGAGCAACAAATGAGAACTCACAAAGGATGGTGGATCAATGGTCCACGACTTCTTTGATAACCGATGACCATGATCAACTCTGAGACTCTGACTTCGAGATATTTATAAGTACTGCTGCATAGATCCATCGGAGTGTTGGACTAACGAATTCACAAAAAACACATCAATTGTCCACGCCTTATTATTAACCAATGAACACGATCAACTTCGAGCTTCGGGAATTCCGGATTGTCCATACTCTCAATCTTCTGGAGTGTCAAGTCTCTGGACTACTGCATCTATTGCCGCATGTCCTCTGTGAGCAACGATCAAGGTAGACTCTGGCCTTCAGGCCTTTGGGAGTCTTTACACTTGAACACAATTCCTTTGGAGTGCCAAGTCTCCGGAACTGCATGATCTAGCGCCACATGTCCATTGTGACCAACGGTTGAGATATGCTTTGAACTTCGGGCCTTTGGGAGTTTTTATTCTTAAACACTTGTTGACCAACTTCCTCCAGAGTTCCAAGTCTCTAGACTGCAGGATCTCGCGCCATGCATCCACTATGACCATCAGGGGCCCCACTAACCATGCTCAAGAAAAGTGCCACATGGTGGCACACTAAAAGAGGACATGTGGCCCAATCAAATAGGTGGCACATGTCACATTTATTGGCATTTCAATATTTGAAAGTACATAAGTCACTTCCACGTGGCATGCAAACTGTGTGTCCACGTCATCTTGGTTGATGTCAATAGGCCACGTCAATTCGGGACTTAGATATATTTCGCATCAACACACTCCATTTGATGTAGGAGCATCTCTCCACGTCAGCTAGCCAGCCAGACAACCACGTTAGCGAATTCAAATTTCACGTTGAAGAGAGAGGCGCAGCCTCATTTGAAATCTGAATTCAATGTAATTAAATGCTTAAGTTTTTGAGCTGTAGATCCATGCCTTTGCACAGGATATAGATTAGATAGGCATTTAATGGTTTGTAAGGCTGAGATCTAGATCCAGATGTGGACTAGACAACCCATTCAATGTAATTGAATAGGGTAGGTAGATTGGAGGGAAGAGCTCTAAGAGCCCCCTCATGTAAAAAGATCGATGGTATCTCTTTGATAGTTAGGGTGGTTGAGATAAAGAGAATCTGCGAGTAGAGAGAAGAGGAGAGAAGAGCCGAGACCTTGTTACAGGCCATGCTCAGGAACACCTTTGTAAAGAGGCATTTTTATTAATATAAACAAAAGCAGTTTTTCCTACATGTATTTCTGTATTATGTGGATGCCTTGGTGTGTTCTGGTTTATGCTGTGAATTCATGCTATAGATATATGTTGTAGGTTTTCATTTGCAGGAGTGTGTCTGATTTCAGGTGAAGGCATTTGAGGCTTCATACCAGGAGGGTGTGACAAAACGTTGCGGGTTCTAATAGCCGTGCACAGAGGTTGCACTTCTGAATTCTGCGGATTCAGACAAAGACGTGTTGTGGCACAGGAACTGAAATCAACAACTCAAAATAAATACATGTGAGGTTACTGAATACCTTAGGAGGAAATGTTGTTGGAGAAAACACAGTTGCAGACAGAAGCTCTGAGGAGTTCTGTGAAGCTCTGCCAAGTGGGCATTGAGCCAGTGCAAGGAGTGCATAAAGATAGAACTCTGCTATGAGTTCAGGAAAAAGAATCATAATCACTGAGGATTCTGTGAAGCTCTACCAAGTGGGCATTGAGCAGGTGCATAGGTGCACAAAAGAGTACAGAACTATTGAAAGTTCTGGGAGAAGATACTCTGCCAGGTGGGCATTGAGTAGGTGTGCAGACAAGCACAGAGAAGAGAAGAGAACTCTTTGAGTTCTGGAATTTAGAGGAAGAATACATTAAGGTATCTTCACAGGGTTGCTGAACACCCTGATAGACTCAGCAAGAGGTTGCTTGAGTGAAGGATAGCCAGGAAGGCATCCAAGTATTTATCCATCTGAGGGAGAAAGGAAGAAGGATAAAATCCCTTAGGGGTATGAGTGGTTGAGAAGCTCAGGAGGGATAGTACTTTGCATGTGTGAAGACTCTGCAGAGGCACAGAAGTCAAAGAATCCCTTGGGGGTTCTAGGAGAAAAGCTCAGGAGGAACAACGTCGTGGAGAGCGCAGGCGATGCTTAAAGTCGAGAGCTCGTAGAGGAGAAGGAAGACAAAGGTCGAGACCTTTGATAACTTGTAATTCTTCCAAGCACTAGAAGAAAGCGCAGAATCTCAGGAGGGAGCACAACAGCCATCAGATCGGCTGAAGAAATTTGGACCATTGAAGATTTCATATCCAAAGAGCATCAGAGTGAGAGAAAAAGAAGAAGTACAGATCTGCACCGTCAGATCTAGAGAGAAAATCCCACCAGCCGTCAGATTTGGCGAAGGAGTGAGGAGATTACGACCGGGTTTCCAAGGTGCAAGCCCAAGAGATTGGGGGCCGTCGGATGTTCCCATAGATACCCGTCAGCCGTTGGATGGACCAGAAGGTGCACGAGGTTTAGACCTTCTCAATCCGAGCAAGAGTCCCGACACATATCAGGATATCGAGGCGTCGGGAATCAGGATATCGGAATTCCCATGGACAAGAGGTCGGGGAAGTCAATAGTGAAAACCCTGATATGATCTGGACCGTCTGTTTGAGGAGACACATGGCGGAGATCGAGCGACCCGTCGGTATATCACTACTGGAATTTTGAGTTGACAGAGGATTTCTGTCATCGGAGCATTGAAACCTCTGAAACAACAAGATTAGATCAGGGTCGTCTATCAGTTGGGGACATGTGGCAGAGATCCAGATTATCGAGAGAAGTACCAATAGAAGGTCAAACCGGCGCATTGGGGTTTGACGTTTCGTGAATCCTGAAGACGAGATGCCCGGGGCATTTGGAGTCGCGAAATCACGAGAAGCGATCAGGACTATCCATCATAGGAGGATGTGTGGAGGAGATCAAAGAATTCAGGAGATTTCCCGAAAGGAATGTCGTCCATCGGTATTACAGGAATCAGGAATCCCATGGACAAGAAGTCCTTTCAATTCGGAATCGCGAAGTCCAAAACTCCGACAAGGAGGGAAGTTCTATTGGAGGCCAGCTGTCAGCATATCAGAGAAGAGGGAAGTGTCGTTTAAGGGGCCAACTGTCAGCATAGCAGAGAATCAGGATTCGAGGGATCGACAGTCCCGTGGGAAAATGCATTTCGACATTTGAAACCCCGAAGTCCCAAGGGAGAACCAAAGTCGTCGGTTTAATAGGCAATCAGAGCCGTTGATCGTGGTGAAAGTGGAAGTTGGAGCATATCGAAATTCAGAGGATCGCAGATCCTAAGGACAAGTGTGTTTCGGCACTTGAAATTCCGAAACCCCGATAGGAGATAAGGTTGTGGTCTTATGGGATAACGGTCACGTTAGCCAAGACGTAGCTAGGAGAGGCTAAGGTGAGAAGGGCCATTTCGGGAGTCAAGAGGTCGAGAGGTCAGACTTTTGAATAGGGAAATCCTGAAAGACATAAGGCTGCGGCCTTATGAGAGATGTTCATATGGACTAGAGTGTAGCCAGGCGGGGCTAAGGCCGAAAAGGGGTGCATCGACAAATCGGAGATCGGGGATTCGAGAGGATAGGAACTCTCGACATTGGGAAACAAGAAACCCCGAAACCCGAAACTGAATCGGGAAAAGGTCATAGGCACGTGCAGAGGCCGTGACAGGGAAAAGAGAAGGACCTGTGGATCGGGTTTTCATCAGAGATTCCAACAGGGAATCAGAAGAGCTAATTCGGCTCACGAATTGAATGAGATTGATCCTGTGAGCAGGGGTGCGATGAGGTGGTGGTCGTGCCTTTACTGTGTCACCATTTCTCCTGACTGACGAACTCCTGAATAGGATGATCTTCTGCCACATGTCTCCTTTAATGAACAATCTGGATTAACTCTGAACTTCGAGACTTCGGGACTTCGGTGCTTCGGGACTTCGGGGGTTCAGGACTTCGGGGATTTAGGACTTTTCTCCTTAGCACACTTTGTTTCTCCCGAATGATGAATTCTCAAACAAGCCAATCTATCGACACGTGTCCCTTTTGATGGACAGTCCGGATTAACTCCGGACTTTGGGACTTTTCAATCTATCACACCTTATTACTCCCGAATGATGAATTTCTAAACTATTGTGAGATCTACGGCTCACAATCATTCGCGTGTAGATCTGTCAGCTGAGATCTGTTTTTCACCACTACACCTTACCTTCTACTCTTGGATTGATCTAAAGATTTTGATCTATCTTCATCCAAAACCAATGGCTAATAACTTCTCCCTGGATCTACAGTGCAGATCCACTGTGGAGCTTGGAGGTTAATTCTCATGAACCTTTTTCCATATCTGATGGTTTGAAAAGTTGGCCTTTCCCCTGTGCAAATCTTACACCCCAAATTCAAACCTTGCGACCCAAAACAATGGTTTTTTTGGCTTCTTTCTCTATTTCCATTCCATAAACCATTATACCTCCTAAGCTTCATAACACAACCAAGGTATTATCTTGGCATGCAAGGATGCTCTTAACTCATATTTTGTCTGTTTTGAAAATATCTTTGTCTGAGACTTTTTCTTCAACTTCCACTAACATGGCCCATCCAGGATCAATGTTGAAACCATGGCTTTGATACCATTTTATAACATCCCCGACCACCCAGGACAAGCCATGCTAGTACAAAAAATGCTATGATACCATTTTGTAACATCCTTGTCCATTGTCCACCCAGGTCGGACCATGCTACTTCATATAACACTCTGATACCATTTTATAACATCCTCGACCACCTAGGATGGGCCATGCTACTCTAGATAACGCTATGATACCATTTTGTAACATTTTTCGGGCCCCTCAGCAGGCCGAAAACATGCTACCTTAGACACACATGATCTCAAGATCTGTTATAGGTAATTAAAATTGTCCATTCCTAGACATAGACCTCCTGGGAAATGGAAGACAGAGCTCTTTGAAAAATAGATCACATATACACTTAACATAAATAAATAAATATAACATGAAAACATACATTGAATGAAAGAAATGATATTATTACAATAATCATAGACATGCACTAAAATACATCATTTAACCATTAAGCACATAAATGATACGTATCTCTCAATTGTAGTGCATCGACTGCATGAAGACCTTCCATGACCCTCACAGCCTTAAACTATGCTTCTCATCACTCTCAATAGTGGGTCACCCCAGAGATGGGACTAAAATCCACCGGGAAAGGGATTCCTAGGATATGCAGGGACAATAAGAATTTTCACAGGACAACAGGAAGGATTTCCTCCAAGGAGCCTCTTACACCCACCACTCACAGGCTCTCTCGAGAGAGTTGCTCACAGGTCTGACAACCTGCTTATTCTATCCACACTTTCTCACCTAGGGAGAGTTGTTCATAGGACTGACAACCTAACTCTTCTATCCACGGGCCCGACAACCCGCTTCTTCACTCCTGCTCCTCAACACATGAGCATGGTGATGGAAACAACATAAACTGGACGTGGGAAGAGTAATGAAAGTACAATATGCAGGTGACCTATAGGGTACAGGTGCACAAAGGGTATCAATTCAGGTTTTTTGCAGAGGTTCATTTGGGTTGGAATTTCAACAATGGCGTTCGAGGGTTACCATGTGCTTGCTAGGTGTGCTAGTGAAAAAATGGCCAAAAATCTCCCAAAACAGGAAGAATTCCCACTTATATTTGCATGTTCCTGGGCTGACACATGGCACTCATGAAGTGAGTTCCTCTCCATTTGGAAGTCGTACCTTTTCCCCAAAGGAACTTAGGATATATTTATATCCACTAGTAAATATTGTAAAAAAATCGACGTTCTATTTGCAATGTTATGGACAAAATTGGCCATACTGTCGAAAAATAAAGGATTTTTTTTTTTTCCATATTGCCCGATAACATCGTTATTTCCATGCTGACGTCTCTCTTTCCACGTTTTCGTCTCTATTTCCACATTGTCATCTCTATTTCCATGTTTGTAACATATTCGTCGCTCTTTTCACGTTTGTAACATAGTCGTCTCTCTTGCCACGTTTGTAAAATAGTGGTCGCAGTTGTGATGTTGTTGTGTATAAACAAGGTAAATGTGTTGTAAATGTTCCTAGTGGTCTGAATATTGAATTTTATATGGCTGTCCATTGTGGGAAAGGATTATGGTGTGATTTTTATGATTTCCATGGTGTCCTTATGATACGACAATGGTAATATATTATCCACATAAAAGGTTGCTTGAGAAGTAATAGGGGGTCCATGATAGCATAAGAGAGAAAAAGGAAAGGGGGTGCATGGGTGATATGGTTTGACACTTGTCCTTTGAAGTAAAAACTTCCTTTCCCATGATTCCTTAAAAATATTTCCCACTCATCGTTTAATTGGGTGTTCTTTTGGATGTTTCCTCATGCTTCTTAGCCAAAAGGGCACACTTGTCTTATGCAAAATAAACTTGGGGGGAAACCATTATTCACTCTCATTCATGAATGATTCTTAGACTCTCCATTCTACCTAATAACATTTCTTTCCCATGTGCATTATCCATTTTCCTATCCAAATTCTCTTCTTCTCATTGTTCATGGTGGAAATTATGTGGAAACATGGTTTTTATGCATGCAAAGAAGGAAAAATCCCCATGGAATTATGGCTAGGAAAAAACTATGGGGAGTGGGGGATTTTCTTGTAATAAATGATATGAAATTGGATGGTTTTGAGGGAAAAACCATGGTTGGAATGCCCATAAGAGGTGAAGTAAACAACATTAAAACCTGCAACCTTTTTAGCATTGTTCATGGATATTTTGAACTGAGTGGTTTCCTTTAGGTCATTCAAAGTGTGAAACCAATATTGTTGGAATTTTTTTTCCTACATTGGAAGGTAATAAGATATCCAAGGGATTATGGAGTAGAGAAAAGGGAGATCTCCCTTGTGATATGAAATATAAGAGAATATCATGACAGTTGATGTCTAGATGAGGGCCTAGAGTGCTCAATAGTGAACATATTGGCTATGCCATGAGATAAATGGGTTGGAGTGAGTGAGATTAGAGCCTTGTAGGAGATTACCTTAAATGTTTTCATTGTGTTATTGAGGAGAAGAGAGTGATACAATAGTTGATGGATAGATGTTGGGATCCTCCCTAGGGGTGTAATTAGGGGGCCAAAGGGACCACTAGAGTAGTAATGATATATTTATGGTGGTCATTCAATGTAAAGTGGAATGGGTCCATTATGGATGTTATTATTAAATAACATACATTAGTCGGTTAGAATGGAATACATGTAATGTGGCCTCATTAAGGAAAGTCCATTAGGTAATTAGGAGGTGGTTATGATTAGGGTTCTCTAGTTATCTATAAAGAGAGACACGGTCCTTATGAATATGTATTGAAGTATATGGATATGTATTGAATTATTTTTTGTTCAAGCTTATCTCAATGAGAGGTAACCTTATCTTAAGAGGCAAGTGAACAATAGTGGATTTCTTCCAAAAGGGTCATTGTATAGTGTTTCCATGCCTAAAGGGTATTTTTATATAATCAAGTAAATGGGAATTTACAATATTAAGCTTGGATATATTATATGTGATTTATTTTTTATAACTAAGGTAGATAACAATTGGTATTGGGGCTCCTTATTGGGAAATAAAGTGGAAGAATTTGTTTTCCTTCTTTTTGTATATTTTTTCCTAAGAAAAAAGAGGCAGAAACATTCATATATATTCCTATAGCTTTATGTGAATAATATGGGAAAACCAAGTCTACATTTCAATTCCTCTTGAAAAAACATCCAATTTAAAAAAAAAAATGGTTCCAATTGAAGTCTTAGCTCTTAGAGATATCATTGATTTAAAGTAAATTATTCTAGGGTCCTTTTTGTGAGAACCATCAATATTGTAGAGAATATATCTTTCGACAGAGTGCCCAGAATGCAACTAGACCAATGTCATTGGATAGAGTATTTTTGGGGGTTTTATTTGATATTATGTTATTCTTTTGATCAATATTCAATGCCCCCAAAGCCTCATAGATCCAAAGAATGGAAACAAATTGGGAGGATCAAATTGCACAAATAATATGAGAGCTTAAGGAGAGATGACAACATCTTGAAATGTATCATGATATTAGTGAAGAGTAGAAATGAGATATATTTTCTTGGTGGGATTCAAACCATGATTGTGATGGTTGGTACATGAATAATTTTCTTTTCTTGGAAGATAACTACTTTCATTTCCATTTTGATGCCTCTACTCCACATGATGTATATAATATATTTGAGGTTACTTACGGGCCGATGATGGCTATTGGTGTTCATCTTGGACAATCTTAAATTTAAATGTTCCTTTCAACTCCCGAACTGACCTCTTACAACCATGCAGATGATCTTTTGGATTCTATTTATTTGGATCCATATGACCATGGTGGGAATTTTGAGGACATACTGGACCATTAGTTGAGCTCAAGAGTCATCATTTGGGTGTCAAAATGAACTACCAGGTATGGGATCCAAGTTTATGGGTGATCGTTTTGGATTACTTTAGCATTGCAGTTAGTACTTGAACATGGGACACTGACTATTTTAGCATGGTGGTCATCACTCATACATGGGACCTAGATTTAGGGATGAAATTCTTGGAATAATGGAGAATTGAGACAAACCCTTGCACATGGGACCCTATCTCTCTGGAATACTTCATATTTTTTATTAGAAAACATGCATG
>SNQJ01S0086495.1:13120-25869 GCA_010110895.2 Picea sitchensis | reverse complement strand
AAAAGACAAAAATTGTTATATAGGCATATTGTTGTATAGATGGCTATTAAATTTGTCTTTTTGTTAGTTTTTTGGATATCATTCATGATTCTAATGATTCATTTAAGGGCGATATCAATTATGGGCATTTAACCAAGCATAACATTCCAAACAACTTATTAGGTGATAAAAACCACCCAACATTGACTTGACCTATATTTGGAAACTTCAATTTGAAGATATACCCTATAAGTAGATACATGATCCAAAGAAAACACACCACAATATCAGTAAACACAAAACAATATCACTCACAAATTGGAAGATATACGTTATAAGTAAATACATGATCCAAAGAAAACACACAATGATATCAGTAAACACAAAATAATATCACTCACAATTGAAATGTGGAGTTTAAAGTGGAAATCCAAATGAAAATTCTTATCTCTCATACACTCTGTACTATAAAATTTGAACCTTTAGTGCTAGAGATAGTCTTAAGAAATTATTAAGTGAGTTATTAACTATGACTTAATTAATTCATTCCTCCCTTTAGGCTTAAAGTTAATAATATATGGTCCTATCAGTGATAATTAGTTTGGAAGCAAAGAGTACACACAAAAACTATAACTAGTTAATTTAAATTACCTTTCAAAAGTCAAACTATGAGTTCAAGTCCCCAAATCTTGATGGGAAAAAGTACTATGCTAATCTCTAGATGAAAGCATTCTCGCAAGAAGAGGCTGACTATATGTCTACCCCAAACACCACATTATTTTTCCCAACAATCACCTATGTAATGAGGGGTCCATAATGGCTAATAAATTAGAGGGAACCAAGGAAAAGTAAAATCCATAGAGATGAGAAAATACGCAACAAACCTACATATCACTCGAAATTTTTGAACCCCGTGGTTTAAATAATATATGCAGATATAATTCACTATAAGTCTGACACATGACCCACCAGATTGCAATTAATAGCAAATGTTGTTATGGTTTGGATGAGAAGACAACGAATGATTTCTTCAATCCACACTTTCAATGGCCACAAAATTGTTGTGAGTAAATTAGCTAGTTAATGCATCCTATGGATTTATGATTTATTGGGTTAAGATTGAAAAACTCAAGGTGAAACCCTCATTGAGCCATTGGGTCAAATCATATATGGGGTCATGGATTATTTTAGGGGCTAAATTTCGCTCATGGTCTAATTTTCCATGGTTTTTCCAAAAATGAGAGTCGCTATTTTAAAAATGATTTGCCCAAATTCTATAGGATAAAATTATTTTACCTTGAACATCACCAAAATTTTATGAACGCTATATAAAATCCTTAGAAATTTGAATATTTTTACAAAAATATCGCCAAACATTTATAGTTGGCATATGAAGGATTAGTAAGATTCGCCAAGGTTTCTACATTTTAAGATAAATTTTCATCCTTAAAATCATCCCTATATGGGGTATTGATTTTAAAGTGCATTGGTGTTTTAATCTTGGTTGGTTTTCAGAAATAATTCTTATATAATAAAGTAAACTTATTTTATATACCATAGAAGTGAGAAACATAACTAAAGAGTTAGAGTGATATTTTACCCTTCTAGAATAATTTTAGGTGTGGTCCACTTTCTTCTTGAGTAAAAATCATCCAAGCCACTCTCCATCAAACATAGAGGTCTTAAGCAAAAATTCTTCACTTATTCTTGAATCCATTTACAAATGAGAGTGTCTCCTCTTCTATAGATAAAGAGAAGGCTTCAAACTATTTACAAAAACCATGGATAAGTTAAACCATTTTTAAGGTGAGTACCAAACCCCCTTGATTGTGGGACAAGGGACCCCTCCGCCCACTGATGTCTACATACACTACATACACTACCCCCCTCTCGATTTGAGTATGTGATCTTTTAAGAGGAAACACATGTTCTTAACCATTAGGCCCACTGAGGTTGTATGTGCTTTTACAGTAAAATATGATTTTTCCTCTTTAGAAAGGGTAACTTGTGACCTCTTAAGAGGAAACACATGTTCTTAACCATTAGGTCCACTCAGCTTGTATGTGCTTCTACAATAACATATGAATTTTCCCCTTTAGAAAGGGTCAAACCGTATGTCATAACAAACAAAATAATATATAAAATTTGCTTTTACAATAAAATATGGATTTTCATCTTTAGAAAAGGTCAAAACATAATAAAATAAATTTCCAAGAGGTGTGCCCCTTTAGAAGTTGTAAGAAATGGTGAAGTAGTCCATGTGTGTATATTTAGGAAAGGTCACTCGATAAAGAAATAAATGTCCAAGAGGTTCAAAAATGGTGAAGTAGTGAATGTGCCTATGCTTGCACATTTCTCAAGAAAATAATCCATGTGTTAAGGAATACTTTAACCCTCTCTATGTTATGATCANAACAAAATAATATATAAAATTTGCTTTTACAATAAAATATGGATTTTCATCTTTAGAAAAGGTCAAAACATAATAAAATAAATTTCCAAGAGGTGTGCCCCTTTAGAAGTTGTAAGAAATGGTGAAGTAGTCCATGTGTGTATCTTTAGGAAAGGTCACTCGATAAAGAAATAAATGTCCAAGAGGTTCAAAAATGGTGAAGTAGTGCATGTGCCTATGCTTGCACATTTCTCAAGAAAATAATCCATGTGTTAAGGAATACTTTAACCCTCTCTATGTTATGATCATGTACATGTGCTTAAAAACAAGAGAGGGCACTCCATGTGTCCAAGATGATGGGTTTAACCCCCTATAAAATTATTAATATGTAATTCTAAGTAACAATTTTCTAGTAAGCATAATAATTTAAATTAATTTTGACATTTGCCTAAATATTATATAAGGGAATATTATTAATAATTTTAAATGAGTCCAATCTTAAGGAAAACCGATATTTTCTAAGTTTTCAGTGGACTATAGACAATTGATGAAATTAATAGTGAAAGGGGAAGGGGATGATCCATGTGATAACACTCCAAGTACTTTACCCCCAAAGATCATATTTTTTTTGTTTTTTATACCTTTAGCTTTAGTTTAGCTATGTTTTTTTTATAGTAGTCTTATACAAGGATATTTTCATCTAGTTACCTCACTCAACCTATTTTAATTTATTTATTATCTCTTTATACCTTTTTAGATGTCCCCTTTATTGAACAAGTCCCGATTATTTATATTTATTCACACTAGAAAATAAGGGTATTGACTTTTGAATGAGGGTCATTGCTCAAGTTTTATTTTTTCTTTGAATTGACTTTGTTATTCACATCTTAGCCTTTGTGGTTTTATTTGATTTAGGACTTTAATTCTGATCTTTCCTTTTAAGCATTGAGAGATCATACATGAGGGAATGCAATTTTTTTATGTACATGGATATTGTTCTGATGTTAATCTAAACACCTAGTAGTATGAGTCATTTTAACAAGGACACACTTATAAGAATAAAGATGTTCCCCAAGATAATACTAAAATTGGAATGTTATGACATTCTAATCAAAGACGAAAGTTAGCCACATGTTGAGGACATGTTAGGAGATTATATTTGTTGAAACACAACACTATGAGGGTTTGAATCAATATATGAAAGTTTTAACTACTTTTCACACTTTCATAGATTAAATAAATTAATTGAATAAGATATATGTACTTCAATTAATTATTCATAAACATGTATAACACAAACTGTATGAAGTAGATAAAATATCATTATTTTATATATTTAACTTGAATGAACACAAACAAAATTAATTATTTAATAAATTCAGCTTCAACTGAATCCAACTTTTAGTTCTGAGATCCAAGTAGGAAATGAGGAATCCAATCCTCATAACAAAACACGACTTGTTGATCTCATATCAAACTCGGATGTGAGAAATCTAATCCTCGTGACAAGAATAAACTTGTAAACATGCACCTAGAATGAACTTTCATTGAATCCATTATATATATATATATTCACCATGACACTTTCTGATGCAAGAGAATCGTTGGCAAGCGCATAGAGGTAAGACCACTCAACACATGTGAGTTCTTCCAGAAATTCAACGTTGATAGTTGCAGTTGATTTTGAAATCCGCCTTTACTTAGTGCCAGAATTCACCTTGTGAGGCATTCTTGAACCGATGCCAAATTTTACCCTTTGAGGCACGTTTTGAAAATTGTAAACAGAGCAGGAGTTTCCACTTTGGCTCTGGAATGTAGTTGAACTAAGATAGTGTAGGATGAATTTTACAGTAGACAAGTAGTTAGGGGAAACCCTAGAAGCATCTTTGAGTTATGTAGAAGTTTACACACCCAGTTA
The DNA here is from genome assembly GCA_010110895.2 of Picea sitchensis. Lineage (NCBI taxonomy): Eukaryota > Viridiplantae > Streptophyta > Pinopsida > Pinales > Pinaceae > Picea > Picea sitchensis. The sequence continues at coordinate 21,580 of SNQJ01S0086495.1, read as the reverse complement.
GAAGAGGGAGTGGGAATACAGAGAGAAATTAGTTGTAAGAGAGAACTGCGAAGTTAGTAGGAGGTCTCAGTGTTTTTGGGTTATTGTAATTTTGAATGTATTGAGTAGCCATTGGGAACTTGTGAGTATAAAAGAATGGAAAATTGATCTGAATGTATGTTATGCAGTTGTGTTTACATTTTCTTGTATTTTCTATTACTCTTGTCTCCTAGAAATAAATGAATGAAACGGGGACTATGAGATTGCCAGTTTCAAGTGTTTCTCTTCATTGATGCTCTACAAGGTGTGCATTGAGTGAGGAGAGAACACCAGGAGATCAAGAGGAATCCCTCTGTGAGAAACCCCTTGGATCTAAATGATCAAATCCCTTAGACACAAGGAGTGCACGGGAAATCGAGGCCTACATGAGTTAATGCTCAAGAGGAATAACGTTTTCATAGAAGCATTATCGAGACCCAGAAAAAAAAAACCCATCTCCCTGGAAGAAGCGAAGACCGAGTATTCGAGGACTTAGAAATTCTTCTAAGTCTGAAGCGAGTAAAAGCTCAGGAGGAAGAACATCGTTGATCATTAGATCATGGCAAAAGATCCCACAGACCATCCGATTTGAGGGAAAAGCACAAGCTTTAACGCTACTTAGATACAGGAGGGGAGATCTCATAGATCTGAACGGATGTTGGAGAACCCTCGAAGAGAGTCACGAAATACCGCCAATTGTTGGATCAAGTGGAGTTGCAAGGAGGTCAGAGACGAGGAAGAGATCTGAGTCGTAGATCTTAGGGACTATCGTGAGCTGTTGATCAAACAAAAAGGAAATTCGATGTTTCAAAATTTTGGTATTTTGGCAACCAGGAACTCCAAGGAGCAGAGATAACCCCTGTGTTCTGATTTCACGAAACGCGAAACCCAGAAGGGATAGGTGCTGGGACATTTTGACATTTTTCCATTTTGGCATTTCGACCACTGAAGGTTCGAAGGGGGAAAGGATGGACCCTTGCATCACGATTCCCCAAAAGAGCGAACGCCAATCCAGTTAGACATTTCATGAACTAGGATATTGAAAGACAAAAAATAGGGGAGCGCTTAAACCACGATTCACCGAATCACGAAATCCAATAGCACTTTGGCGTTAAGCATGTGGACATAAAGAGGTGGTCACGTGGATGGAGGTTAATGGAGGAGCCAAAGCTCGTTAATCCCTTTTCGACATTTCGGGACCAAGGAGGTTGAAGGACCAAGAACCGTCTACCGCCGGAATCGCGAAATCATGAATTCCGAAATCCTGAAAGGAAGAATGTGGTCACGGATAGATTTCAGAATTCTGGGGTTTAGGTGTTTGAAAGACTAGGAGTCATGAGACATGGAGTGCCGGCTCATGAAATCGAGAAACCCTGAAACATGAAGAGGCGCACATAGTTTTTCTCAAGACCTGTGCCAGAGGACGAAGGGACCTGTGGATTCATCCAAAGGGTTCTAGTAGGAGCCCGAAGGGCCATTTTGGCTCAGAGAAGAGAATGATCCAGAGATCGGGAGGTCGCAGAACCCTACTGAGGTAGGGGGTCTGCATCAGGTCATATCAGAGCGTCAATTTTTCGTCTGTAGACTTCAAGCGAAGGAGGAAAAGAAGGAGACAAAGAACTCGGAGCTATATTCTATGTGTGATAGATAGTCAACATAATGTCGCCAAGAAGATGAGAGTCACCTTTAGCCAACTGTGATGTAGAGAGGGAGATGCGAGAGATTCGCGCCCGATTGGAAACAATGGAAGCAACACAGAGAAGAGCACCTGATGTTGGGGATGTCAGCGATGAAGAAAGTGAAGAGGTTGAGGTTCAAGAAGATGTAGGAGAGTATGCTACAGAAGAACTTTTTTTGAGAGCAGTTGCCAGATTGGGAGGCAGTGCTAAGATAGAGGTCCTGATGTATGAGGGAAATTTAGATGTTGAAGAATTGTTGGACTGGATAAGGTCCATGGACAAACACTTTGACTATGAATATTTCGATGAGGAGAAGAAGGTGAAGCAAGCAATCACCAGGCTAAAAGGGCATGTAGCACTGTGGTGGGACGAACTACAGGCTAAGAGGAGAAGTAAAGGAAAACGGAGGATAAACAGTTGGGACAGGATGGTAGCCAAACTGAAGGCTAAGTTCATACCCAAAGACTATGAGATAAATCTATTTAGGAAGCTACAGAACCTGAGACAGAAAGGGATGACAGTCAAGGAGTACACCGAGGAGTTCTACCAGCTAAACATCAGAACTAGACAATGGGAGAGAGACGAAGAGAAAGTCGCCACATATATAAATGGCTTGAGATATGAGATTGAGTATGAGATAAACATGATGTCAGTGAGGACTATATAAGATGCTTATCAGTTTGCATTGAAGGCAGAGGAGAAGCTGGCCAGAAAACAAAACCAACGAGGAAGTGGTAAAATCTCGATCCCAAGAAAAAGCAAGGGATTTAACTATGACAAAGCACATCAGTCTAAGGACGAGGCTGAGAAACCACACAAGCACTCAGAATGAGCAGGAAGTTCACGAGGGAGACACAATGGTAGAAGAAACTCTTCTAGAGGAAGAGGCAGAGGAGGAGTAAGGTGCTATAATTGGGGAAAGATAGGGCACATGTCTTGGGAATGTCCCAAGAAGAAGAAGAAAGGAGGAGAAGCCCACATTTTGGAAGCAAAATGAAGAGATGTTGAGGTAGAAGGAGTAGAGGATGGAGCATCCCTGATGTTGAGAAAATTTCTCTTAAAACCAGAGGCAGAAATTGAAAATCTAGTGCAGAGAAACAGTCTTTTTAAGACAGCTTGCAAGACTAAGGATAAAGTATGCAAGGTGATCATTGATAGTGGGAGTACTAACAACCTAGTATCCATAGAGATGGTGGATAAATTGGGGCTGAAGACAACTTCACATCCAAGGCCATACAAAGTCTCATTTCTGCAAAAAGGACACCAGGTAACGATCGCTAAACAATGCCTGGTTGAGATTAAAATTAGGAAGATATAGAGATGAAATCCTATGTGATGTAATTCCCATGGACATATGCCACATTCTGTTGGGAAAACCATGGCAGTTTGATAGAAATGTCATTCACTATGGGAGGAAGAATACATATACATTGGAGAAGAATGGTAGGATGCATATGTTGTTGCCAATGGAGGAGAAGAGAGAGAAGGAGGAAGCCAACACAAGCATACTTCTCATGAGTGGGAAGGAACTCCTGAAAGAAGTCAAGGAAGAATAGGAGATGCAGTTCGTTGTGGTGAGGAAGCCCAGAGTCATCCTTACGAGTACATCAGTGGATAATTTACCTGAAGAAGTTCAGGTGTTGCTGAATAATTTTGTTATATAGTGGTGGATGAGTTGCCAAACTCATTGTTGCCCATCAGGAGTATCAGTCATCTTATCGACCTGATACCAGGAGAAACCCTACCAAACAAAGATGCATATAGATTAAGACCCTGAGAGAATGAGGAGGTGATGAACAAATTCTAAGAATTGCTGGATAAGGGTTTGGTCAGAGAAAGTTTGAGCCCATGCGTAGTACCAACTATGTTAAGCCCAAACAAAGATGGAGGATGGAGAATGTGCACATACTTGAGAGCCATCACTAAGATAAGGATTAGATACAAATTTTATTTACCGAGAATGGATGGTTTAATGGATTGCTTAAGTGGAGCAAGTTTCTTTTCTAAGATAGATCTGAAAAGTGGATATCACTAGATTAGGATGAGAGAAGTTGATGAATGGAAAACAACCTTCAGGATGAATGAAGGCTTGTATGAGTGGATAGTTATGCCATTTGGCATAATGAATGCCCTGATCACTTTTATGAGGCTGATGAATGAAATTCTGATGAATGAAATTCTAAAAGATTTCATTGGCAAGTTGATGGTTGTATATCTAGAAAATATACTGATCTTTAGCAGGACTAAAGAGGAGCATTTGAGGCACCTAACGGTGGTAATGAGGAGGCCATAGCAAGAGAAGTTGTTGATCAATTTGAAGAGGTCCTCTTTTATGAAGTCCAAACTCATCTATTTGGGTTTCACGATCTCTTTGAATGAACTGAAGATGGATCAAGAGAAGGTGAGAGCGATCAGAGAATGGCCATCACCAAGGAGCATGTTCGAGGTAAGGAGCTTTCATGGTTTAGCAAGTTTTTATAGAAAGTTCATTAGAGACTTCAGTGGGATTTGTCAACCCATGATGGATATAGTAAATAAGCGGCACAAGTATTTTAAAAGGATAGAGGAGGCCGAAAGGAGATTCAGTATACTAAAGGAGAAGATAACGGAATGACCAATGCTGGTTTTGCCAAATTTCGAAAAGACATTTCAGGTAAGATGTGACGCAAGTGGAGTTGCAATAGAAGTAGTTATAAGTTAGGACAATCGACCTATTTCCCATTTCAGTGAGAAGTTGAATGAGACTAAAGGAAATACTCCACATACGACAAGGAGTTTTATGCCATAATTCAAGCTTTGAATAAATGGAGGCATTATCTTGTCCCGCAAGAGTTTGTCTTGTACAGTGATAACCAAGCTTTACAATTCATAACCTGAGAAGAAAATTGAATCAGAGACATGCAAAATGGGTTGAATTTATGAAAAAGTTTACTTTTGTCATAAAACATATTGATGGGAATACTAACAAACTTGTCGATGCGTTAAGCAGGAGATGTGTAATTCTGCAAGAATTCCAGGTGAAGACCTTAGGGTTTGAACACCTTAAGGATATGTATTGTGATGATACAAATTTCAAGGAGGCCTATGAAGCATGTACAAGCCCTATACTAAGATATAGAAGTCAGTGGACAGAGTATATGGTTCAGGAAGGATTTTTTTCCAGAGGAAATCAATTATGCATACCAAGATGCTCGATGAGGGAAAATCTTTTGAAGGAGAAGCATAGTGGAGGATTGGTTGGACATTTCGGCCATGATAAAACGTTTTCACATTTGAGCAGCTCATACTATTGGCTAGGTATGAGAACATATGTGATAAAGTTGGTGAATAGATGTAGAATCTTCCAACATGCAAAGAGGAAAAGACAAAACATTGGTTTGTATCAACCATTGCCAATACCAGAGAGGCCTTGGGATGCAATAAGCATGGATTTTGTGTTGGGATTGCCAAGAAAAAAAAGAGGATTTGATTCCATATTTGTGGTGGTGGATAGATTTTCAAAGATGACACATTTCATCCCATGCCAGAAGACCAGTGATGCAACACATGTTGCAAATCTGTTCTTTAGAGAAGTTGTGAGCCTTCACAGCCTACCCAGGAGCATTGTCTTAGAGAGAGACACAAAATTTGTTGGTCACTTTTGGATGAAGTTGTGGAAGAAGATGGAGACAGATTTGTCCTTCAGCTCAACTTATCATCCTCATACAGATGGGCAGACTGAGGTGGTAAATAGAAGTTTGGAAAACTTATTAAGAAGCCTAGTTACTGAACACCATAACTAGTGGGATCAGATTTTTCCACAACCAGAATTTGCATACAATGACTCACCAAACAGAAGCACTTGAAGGAGATCGATCGAAATACTCTATGGAATGCAACCTAGGGGAGTGTCTGAGTTAAGGGACTTGGAACGGGGAGAGATCAAAAGCGTTGGAGCAGAGGATTCTGTTGCTGAAATGCAACGACTCTATAGTCAAATCAAAGAACAATTACAGAGTTCTAACCTGAAATACAAGAACAGAGTTGATCAACATCGTAGGGAACTTCAATTTGAAGTGGGATATCAGGTTTTAGCACATCTCAGGAAGGAAAGGTTCCCTAGGGGAACATATAACAAATTGAAGATGAAGAAGATAAGACCCTGTAAGATCTTGAGGAAGTTTGATGCAAATGCCTATGAGATAGAGTTGCCAGATGGTGTCGGCATTTCAACCATATTCAATGTTTCAGACATGTATCCTTACAAGAAACATGAAACAGAAGGGTCAAAAGAACAAGGAAAGATTCAATTGGAGAAACATATGCTTGTGGCAGAAAATCCATAGATGGAGAAAATTTTGGATCAGAGGATTGGAAAAAAGACCAGGAGGAAGACTTATTTTGAGTATTTGGTCAAATGGAAGGGACACCCAATAGAAGATGCTAGTTGGAAAAATGAAGATGCTATCCAGAAGTAGGGAAAATCAGTAGAAGACCTCATGGAAAGGATTCCATGAATTTTTGTCATGGGGAGTATAATGCAGGAGCATTGTTGGCAAGCGTGTAGAGGCAGGACCACTCAACACGTGTGAGTTCTTCCAGAAATTCAACGTTGACAGTTGCAGCCAATTTTGAAATCCGCCTTTACTGAGTGTCGAAATTCACCTTGGGAGGCACGCTTGAACCGATGCTGAATTTTACCCTTTGAGGCACGTTTTGAAAATTGTAAATAGAGCATGAGTTTCCACTTTGGCTCTGGAATGAGAGTGCACTAAGATAGTGTAGTATGAATTTTAGAGTAGACTAGTAGCCACGGGAAACCCTAGAAGTATCTTTGAGTTATGGAGAAGTTTACACACCGAGTTAGAAGAGGGAGCGAGAATACAGATAGAAATTAGCTATAAGAGAGAACTACGAAGTTAGTAGGAGATCTTAGTGTTTTTGGGTTACTGTAATTCTGAATGTATTCGGTAGCCATTTGGCACTTGTGAATATAACAGAGTGGAAAATTGATCTGAATGTATGTTGTGCAGTTGTGTTTACATTTTCCTGTCTTTTCTGTTATTCTTGTGTCCCAGAAACAAATGAATGAAACGAGGACTATGACATTGCCAGTTTCAAGTGTTTCTCTTCATTGAAGCTCTGTAAGGTGTGCATTGAGCGAAGAGAGAATACCAGGAGATCAAGAGGAATCTCTCTGTGAGAAACCCCTTTGATCCAAATTAATGAATCCCTTGGATACAAGGAGTGCATGGGAATTCGAGGCCCACATGAGGTAAAGCTCAGGAGGAATAACATTTTTAGAGAAGCTTTATCGAGACCGAGAAAAACAAAAACCCATCTCCCTAGAAGAAGCGAAGACCGAGTCTTCGAGGACTTAGAAATTCTTCTAAGTCTGAAGCGAGTAAAGGATCAAGAGGAAGAACATCATCGAGCATTGGATCATGGCAGAAGATCCTGCAAACCGTCTGATTTGAGGGAGAAGCAAAAGATTTAATGCTGCATAGATCTAGTAGGGGAGATCTTGGAGATCTGAATGGATGGTGGAGAACCCTCGAGGAGAGTCGCAAAATACCACCAATCATTCGATCAAGTGGAGTTGCAAGGAGGTCAGAGACGAGGAAGAGATCGGAGTCGTAGATCTCAGGGACTATCGTGAGTTGTTTATCAAACGCCAAGGTATTTCGGCATTTCGAAATTTTGTTATTTCTACAACCAGGAACCCCAATGAGCGGAGATATCCCCTGTGGTCTGATTTCACGAAACATGAAACCCCAAAGAGATAGGTGTTGGGACATTTCAGCATTTTTCCATTTCAACATTTCAGCCACTGGGGGTTCAAAATGGGAAAGGAGGGACCCTTGCATTGCGATTACCCGAATCGTGAAACCCCAAAAGAGCAAACGCCAACCCACTTCGACATTTCGTGAACGAGGATCTCGAAAGACAAAAAACAGGGGAGCACTTTCGCACGAAAGCCAATAGCATTTTCGCTCTTAGAAGATGGACACAGAGCGGTGGTCATGTGGACGGAGTCTAAGGGAGGAGCCAAAGCCTGTTAAGCCCATTTCAACATTTTGGAACTCGGGAGGTTGAAGGACCAAGAATCGTCTGCCACCAGAATCGTGAAATCATGAATTTTGAAATCCTGAAGGGCAGAATGTGGTCATGGATAGATTTCGGCATTTTGGGGTTTGGGTGTTTGAGAGACCAGGAGTCAAGATATGTGGAGTCCTGGATCGTGAAATCGCGAAACCCTGAAACACGAGAAGGATGCGTGCGCAGGTTTTCTCAAGACCTGTGCTAGAGGACGAAGGGACCTATGGATTCATCCAAAGGGTTCTAGCAAGAGCCCAAAGGGCCATTTCGGATCAAGGAAGAGAATGATCCAGGGACCGTGAAGTCACAAAACCCTACTGAGGTAGGGGGCTTGCATCAGGTGGTATCAGAGTGTCATTTGTTCATTTGTAGACTTTAGGAAAAGGAGGAAAAGAAGGAGACAAAGAACTCAAAGTTGTATTTTATGTGTGACAGATAGTCAACATAATGTTGCCAAGAAGACGAGAGTTGACTTTAGCCAACCGTGCTGTAGAGAGGGAGGTGCGAGAGCTTCACGCTTGATTGGAAACAATTTAGGAAGAATAGAAATGTTATGACATTCTAATCAAAGACGAAAGTTAGCCACATGTTGAGGACATGTTAGGAGATTATATTTGTTGAAACACAACACTATGAGGGTGTGAATCAATATATGAAAGTTTTGACTACTTTTAACACTTTCATA
>SNQJ01S0086494.1:34007-47927 GCA_010110895.2 Picea sitchensis | reverse complement strand
CAAGCAAATGAAGAAGGATCCCATATCTCCACTCCCACCACGCATACAACCTCCTTGTGCGCTATGTGAGAAAGATGGACACCCAACCCACAAATGCCCATCTCTACCTGAGTTACGGAACCTAATTCCACTCAATCCACACCATCACCGCTCGCCACTATAGAAAGTACTGCCGCTACCTCCCCTAACTCAAGTAGCAAAGGGCTGTGAACCAAATTCGCTTGCGCCATATGTTCAGATTATGGCCATTATACACACCATTGCCCATCTATCCCATATGTCCACCACACATTAGCCACGACACATCACACATATATCCCTGAGTTTCCTCCGACACTCCATACCATTGCTCCTGTGCATGTGATTCATTATACTTCTTCATCCATCGCGCAAAGGAGAAGTACATGTCCTCTCCCCAAATTACCGCCCGATCGTCCATAGTGTCAGTAACACTGGGATGGAATTATGGACCCACCGTCCATATCTAAGCCCTTTTTCCCACTTTCATTTTTTGCTAAAGGAGCCCATAAGCTCTGTCTTCCGAACCATCTTCGGCCTCTTATAAAAACATTTCCATCAGGTGATCATTTGTCTGTTTTCCTGACGGAGCATCTACCCATGACACACTCAGGTACGCATGCACATATTCAAAATTATCAAATAAATGCTCATATGTTCGATTCTCTTCAGATATTGTTCACGTCGAGTATTTGGTTTTCATGTGTGCAGGTACTTGGTCATCATACATCAACACAACCCCTTCAGGTATATACTCAGCACTAGCATGTAGTCTTTCCCCCTGTATCACACTTACATTTCCAGTCACACCCTCTGATATTTGCCTCTAGGATCCCCATTCCCGGCTCTGCAGTACCCACACCTCCATTTGCATCTTCGGTACTGTTACCTAGTAGCATTCTTACCCACATGAGTTGTCCCATTCATAGCACCTTTTGAAACTTTTTGACACTCATGCTGCTTTTCATTGCCCTTTAGGGATGGGAGTCCCGATAGTCTTTCATCATGTCGCGAATCAACCACATACTCCTTCTCCTCATTTTGCTAGCTTTCCCACATGGACTCCCAGATTATCTCTTCTCAGTTCTCTTTTTTACCTGCACCTCCGTAGTATCATGAACCCTCCATTTCATCCACAATCAGTTTTCCCATCTTCGAACCTACCTTCATTTCACCTACCTCATACAGAAAATCACCTATGGGCCCCCCACCCTTCATCGGTTTTCCAAGCAAATTCTGCCCTACATGGGCCACCCATATCACATTGGGGCACCCGTTTCTGTATTTGTACATTTCTACCCAATTATTCATTATTTATTGTACAAACGCCTTTATTTTTTAGTCGTTACATTACCCTTTTTTGTCGTCACCTTTGGCGACCTGCTTCCCTCTTTTTGGCCAGCCGCAACTCATGTCACCCTTGGTTGGAGCACTACTTATCATCTTCCCTTTCCTGACATCGTCCATATCTTCAGAGTACCCCACAGGTCATTTACCTCTACCCTCTGAATTTGTTCACCTTGTCCCACCTCTGACACAACTTATCACCAGTCTTGTCGTCCCCCTGACACTCGACCTCGTTGCACGGTTGCAGCCATTTTTTATCTCATACATCCTCCAACTAAGGGCAGTCTTGAGTCTTCCCACATCTTGAATTCATCCATTTACCTCTGTCACTTCCTCACCTCAGTAGATTTCATGAAGCCCTTTGCTTCTGGGAGTCGCGTTCCCCTTTTGTTGACATCAACACAATTTTCCAGAAGGGCAACAATATCCTGATTCTCATTCTCCACTCAATGAGAGATATCAGACGACACAGGGTGAAACACCATTGCTCCCTACTGTCGTTGACCCCCATAATATTTGACACCAACACTTTCTCATGTTACAGTGGGTCTTACTTTGCGACTATTGCAGTTATTTCTCTCATTTGCCGAAGACCTCTGAACTTGGCAGGGCTATCAATGCCCACATCATCGCTGTTACTTATTACCGCGATCAACACCTACTATTCAAAGCATGTTCATTTGCAATAATTGTCTTCTGCCTCTATCACGACTGCCCCTGAGGGCACTGCAGATGTCTACACCAACAATTCAATCATCATTTTTCTAAGTTACATCAACATGAGCATGGGGCATGCCCGCCTCGTTTGTACACAATTTTCTATTTTATACACCTCATAGCAGGTCGGGTCCTACCGGTTCCTTTTTTCTCCAACGGATCGTTCTGAATGATCCCACTATTTCTCTATCTTACAACAACATTCTTAGTAGAGGAAACATTGATGGATTTCGGCTATACATATGCTCCTAACCTCATCCATCAGGGGGCATCTGTTATCACTGAAATTTCGTCAGCACATGGTTACAAGAACTCAACATCGTCAAACAATGATGAAGTCATTCATGGACTTGAATTAATACCACAACATTCAAAAAAGGTAAAAAACTATACAAAGTAGTGAAAAATTGAAGATCACTTTGCAGACATTGGGTGCGCGGAACAGGAATGTAGAAATCGCGCACATGCACACGATGCACGACTGTTAGCGCAAAAATCCACGCACCTGCTAAACGACGCATTTATGGAAGTGGTCGGCCTCCCAACCACTTATGGTTCAGCTCCCAAGATGATTTGACCCTCAAATATGGGCTGGATCCGAATGGTGGGCTGGTCAAAGACCTAATAATGCCCTAAATGGCCTCTTTTCACACTACAAAGCAGTTAAACAATAACCCAAAGCAATGCTATAAAAAGCCATGAATGCAGCTCATTTTCTCAAGGAATTCAAAGTAATGTTATGGTGCCTCTATTTTTTTGGGGACTCCATCCTTGACACAAACATATTGGCACCATTACATTGGACAATCCACCTCACCATTGAGTGGATTTGTAAAGAGTTATTTCATCACCATTTTCCATTTTGTTTTTGTTGTAAGAAGAGGTAGTTAGTGAGGGTCCAAGAACCTTCCCTTGGAGGAAGAAGGGACTCATAGTCCCCTTTCTTCTTGGTGCTTTGTTTTCATCAATAGATCAGCCTCAAACATTGGTGACATGGGTCTTTTGGTTCTTTTTGTTTCTATGTCCCTATGTTCATGAATTTTGTTTTTATTGCATCTCTTAGTTTAATTCTTAATTCTAGTTTTAGTTTTCTTTCTCTAACTCTTTTCTCTACAGATGTCCTACTCAGAAGACCCAACTGAGCTTGCAAGCACCTCTTATTTGCTCACCAAGGTGATGAAAGAGGTGCAACACACACAGTTGTTACTTTTCACTTAGCATACATACACAAACACACTTGTGTCTTTGCTTACATCGCCTAGATTTCTATTTATACATTACAAAAGATGCCTAAACATGGGTAAACCCATGGGCTGACATCCCCATACCTGTTACATAAGCCCAAAACCCAAAAGACCCTAAAAATGGGTTGAGATCTCGTGATCTCTGCTTTGACTTGCGATCCACCTTTGACAGCCTATCAAAGTCCCAAAAGTAGGTCAAACTTGACCAAGGATCCTCAAACTTGGTCAAGGGCCAACATGCCCCCAACACTCACCTGTGACTCATCCCGAGTCACTCTGGTTTGGGTAGCTATGCTTCGAAAGCCTCGAGCTTGGCTCAAGCTACTTCGACCTGTTGCTGTGCCATGACCTCCTGTTTGGCTAACTCTTGGATTACTGCTTCATTGATAGGTTCCTCTGAGCATTGTTCAGTTGCAGTGATGACTTGCTCCAGTTCTATTCCTCGGCCTTCAATCTCTGCGAATAGTTGGAAAGCCTTGTCCTGAATTGGTTGGAGTCTCTGAGTCACTTCCATTACTCTTTTCTGAATGGTGTGGACCTGCTGTTGGGCATTGTGCTGTACTTGGGATTGCTTCATCCTTTCGACTACTAACAGGGGCTTCAACTACTCCTATACTGTTTCTTCTTGTTGGTTTGCCTCCTAGAGTTGTGAATCCAGTGCTTTTAATTTAGAATCCTTAGCGAGTAACTCATAAGTCTGACCACTGCGATCAATTAGTTTTTTACATTCCATGGCGAAGGCCTTGATTATTTCAACTACGCTTCGAGCAGTTTCTTCTCTTTGATATCATACATCCGATGGAGTGCTCGACACTGTTTGGAGCTCTAAGTATGTTATTATTTGCTGTAGATACTTGATAGCTTCTACTAACTACGCTACTTGATGCTCCACTCGGTCTTTTGCCTTTGGCTCTAATCCTTTCATAGAGAGAAGTTATCTGTCGACTGCTTCTTTGAATGCCAGCTGTTTTGTGAGCATATTTTATTTTTCTTTCTTGGCCTGTGCTCTTTCTCCTTTTGTGCAACCCAGAGTTGCTCTACCATTTATTCTTGTGCTTTATTCAGGGCCACTGTGGCTTGTTATTTCTCTTCTTGTGCTCAACGAAGGCAGGCTTTGATCGCATAAGCTAGTTTGCAGAGTTGGGCAGGATCATCTCCCAACTTTGGTTCTTCTGATGGTGGAGGCGTAGTGGATACTGCACGGATGGAGTGAAGGGACTACTGTACCCCTCTCAGCTTTGTTGCGATTCTGTCATACAAGTCTTCTTTCTTAGCTTCGTTGTTCTGCAAAATGTCATGCGAAGCATTTGATACGACTGTGATGATGAAATTGAAGTCATCGATCATGTGTACAGTCTGAAGCTTCGACTTGCTTGCTTTGGATTTGTTCCATGATGTAGGTTTTGTGGGGGAAACCTTCCTTTTTTTTGATGGATCTGCGTCATAAAGGGGGTTCCATTTTGGGGTTACTTTGCCTTGCTCCTGCTTATCTTCGTCCCCTGCTTTTTCTTCTTTCTCCTCTTTGTCCACCTCGTCACTTCCTCCTCCACCAGTTGAATATGAGGAAGTCTCTTCTGAGGCACTGCTCAGTTCCTGTACATCTTCGTTCTTCTTTCTTTTGCTACTACTGGGTGCATTATACTCCTTGTGGGTAACTACAAGGCTTCCAATGAGGTTTGGGTTGGACAATTCTTCCTTAGTGACTAGTATAAGGAACTCTGTGGGCCATTCCTTAGTCATTTCTTCTAGGTCCTCCTCGGTGAGATTATAGTATGACTGAAGCTCTTCTTTATTCTCAAATTCACGCGTGGTGATATATATGAAATGCCCATTTACACGGAAATTCATAAGGGGTCTGAACCTATCCAGAGTGTTTGGCATCATCTGGGGGAATGATTCGATAGCCCTTTTCAGCTATAGGTAGTAGGTATGGAATACTGTGTTCAATTTCCACTGTTTTCCCATGTCACTCGAGTACCAGAGTGTGAGTGAGCGACTTGAATGGATCGATGTCTGGGAAGGTCGCACCTTCTAGCATCTCCCAAGCTGTAAATGTGATGAGGACCAACAACCAACTAAATTGGAACTTGTAGCCCTGATCCTGAGCTGGTTGACTAAGTACTTTGCCCAGTTCATCTATAATCCCTCCACGCACTTTCCTGTGAGGTCAACCACAAACCCTATGACCTAGGTGGGTCTGTTCTTTCAGACCAGCTTACCAACAATCAATTTGCAATCAAGGCACACTGCACCATTCTGAATGGAAGCTACCTTATAGCCTCACATTCCCTTCTTTACATTGCCATAGATGTCTTTAATCTTCTGTGCCAGGGTGCGATTTACAGCCTTCCTTGGGTAGAAGTCATGCGTGTCAGGTTCTTGCATGCTCAATCTGGTGATCCTATGGATCAATGTCGGATCGATGGTAATACACATGTCTAACCAGAAATAACCACCGTGGAAGCACAAAAACAGGAGTTTAACGCATGCGTTGACCTCCTGGTGCCTTCCAAAGTGTGGAATTTTCATGACAGTAAGGATAGTTGACTGCGCGATGTTCATCGTCCATGGTTGGGGAATGATCTTCAATCTCTTTCCCTTCATCTTATTTAAGTACTTGTGAGGCAAGAGCATGTTGTAGGTCTTGCAGTCCCCTAGATTATAGTCACTGATCTTTAAGGTTGGAAGCCTCTCCAACTGTGGTATGAGTGCACGTATCCCCTTCGGGAGGTATACCGTGATGACTGTGTAGTTGAAGTCCCTTGGGACACTGTCATGATTCACCTTGCCCGCTAGAGGCAGGATGTAATCGAGTAGAAGAGACGAGATTAACTTTACATTCTCTAAGTCATATCTATGCTTGGTTCTTTTCTCATTTGCAACGCGGGATGGTACGGATCCGTGAGTAGTTGACAGGGAGGCTTTTACTCCTCACGTCGATGAAGCATGAAATCCAGTGGACATTACTATCTCTTCCATAAGGTCGATTAGAAATTCTTCGATGGATTTCTCTGCGGCGCTGAGCGCGTTCGACATACACACTCATATAGGATAGCTTAGGTGGATGACTGAATGCTCAAAGGAATGGAACATGTGTCGATCTCAATAAACATAGTGTGGTACCAATGAGTTCTCTTGTTGGCTCGGATACAATTCACAAAAGTGTTCTCATTGCAACAGTCAACGAAATAAGTAGACAACAATGTAACATATATTCTCCAATGGATAAGATGCCTTCATCAATGCAATTCTGTCCATTACGACGCGGTCCCAATGGTCTAATGGTGAGATTTCTGGTTAGAACTGTTGTTCTAACCATTCGGGGCATCGGGATAACGGTTATAATTATTTCAACGGCTATATCGCTCCACCATGGCGAAGTTCCATGTTGTGCTGTTCTGATATCCTAATGAAGTTCCAGTTTTGAAAACCTTCCCTCTACAAAGTTCCGTTTGGAACCTTTTGTAAATTTTCTATCTTTTCTTTCTTCTTACTGAGTTTTCTAGCCTTCTTCCCAGTGATCTTCATCTTGGTATTCCTCTTTCCATTCTGATTCTTATCTCCTTTTGGTATAGTAACTTCGCGCTGTTGAGATTCTTTCGTAGGGTTCAAGGGAAATACTTCTTCTTTGTCTGGGGTAGGTGCTCTGTTCTTCTGTGAATATTCTTGTGTTCGTTCAACTTTGACATCCAAGTTTCTGGTTTTAAATAGCTTCAATCTGTTCTCCTGTTCTTCAATCAAGTGCACTATCCTCCTAGTCATGAAATATTTTAATTCTTTCTTCTTTTGTTCTAAGACTTCCTCTTCTTTTCTTCTGGTCTAATTTCTCTGAATCTAGGGTTTTCCTAATAACGTAGCAAATGGGGCATTGTTCTCAATAAATTTAACAACCTCAAAATATTCCTATGTCGTAGTTCCATGAGCACTCATAACAATCTGGGTGAGTCTTCCACATAGGGTTATCAAATTTCCTCTAAATAATCCTATTCCTCCTAATGAAGGAATCATAGCACGCTTTCCTAAAATTTCCCAAGTTCTTTCTGTCATGATATTCACCTGTGTTTATTCATCTAGAACACAATCTATGTCGAAGTCTCCTATTTTTGTTTCTATGCACTCTTTTTCTTTGAAGATCTCTGATAAGTTGATATTTCGGTGATCATTCACGGTTTCTTTCATTTGCAGTAATACAAGCTCTGATTCTTTCTGGGGTTCTGTCGTGGTCTTAGCTTCTTGATCTTCCTCAGGGTTTTCTTGTCTCATATTCATTCTTTCAACCTTAGCAATCATTCTAGGGCAATCCAAAACTTCATGATCCATAGCTTGACAAAAAAGACAACTAGGTCTTCTACTAGGGCATTCCTTAGCAAGATGTCCTAGTATTATGCAATTATAACAAAGATTTAATCGTATATTTCTTTTAAATGATCCCCAACCTTTCCCGTACTTCACATTAGGATCATAGTAGCTAACATGCAAAAGAGTCTTTCTTGGTTCCTGCATCCATTTGTTAGTCCAACCAATCTTTCTATGCATAGGAATAACATATCTTTCATTATTTTTATCGGATCTACTCATATCAAACCTTCTTTCATCTAGTTGTGCGCTACTTTTCAAGCTAGTACAAAATTTATCAAACATACCTAGATCCATACTTTCGAAACAAACATTTCCACTTATCTTTCCTTTTTCAATCAAAACTTTTCCCTATTCTTACATTTAACAAAGCACAAAGCCTTAAGATCTTACCTATTTTCTTCAGATATGACTTTTATTCTTAGCACAAAGCTTCAAAAGTTAAGTAGACCACTGTGCACTAAAGCAACATATATACACACATAGATTTCTTTTCTTCAGTTCCCAACAATCACAGTTTCAGGTCTCGACAACGAAACCATTTGTTGGCATAGGGGTAGACCCAGGGTTCAACGCTACAACAATGCACCAACAAAACCCTAAATACCAGCCCTTTCGGAAACACTTGCGAAGTAGATGAAGTCTCACCCGAGGTAGAGGCAGGGGTGGTTGCAGGACTCAGATGTATGGAACCTTAACTGGGACATCGATCTGTGATTAGAACACCTTAACAAAGTACTTAGAAGTTACAGTTCATTAGTATTTAACCAACATCCACTTCACAGATAAAAACCTAATTATAGAGCACTGCAGTTTTCAACCAAATCTAGCCTATTCAAGCACTAAGCACATTCAAATAGGTTATATCTAGCATTCATCCATGTTATTAAGAACAAATCATTAACAGATCTATCTATCATTCATCTATATCAAAGAAATTAAGCAAGTAAACACATAACCTCATCAACACATCCCACAAAGCATAGAAACACAGGATATACATGGTTCACCCCCATCCCAGGGTGACGTCCCCCAACTCTTCTTCTCTATTATTATCTTCGGTAAATCAACTACATGCATAGAGCCACAAGATCCTACTCCGCATAGGACAGGAGATCTGCGTGCACCTCACGAGATCATCCTTCCCCAAGCTAGGTTACAACACAAAGCTTCTACTCAATCTCTTACAGTCACTTGCACTTAGCCTTGAAAGTCTCACACAACATGCACAAATCATGTACATTATCACTTTCACTTAGCACTTGGTATCACACACTTGTTCCTTTTCACTTAGCATACACACACACACACACACTTGTGTCTTTTCTTACATCACCTATCTTTCTATTTATTCATTACAAAAGAGGCCTAAACATGGGTAAACCCATGAGCTGACATCCCCATACCCGTTACATAAGCCCAAAACCCAAAAGGCCCTAAAAAGGTGCCAAGATCCTGCAATCTATGCTTCAAATTGTGCTCTACCTTTGATAGCCTGTCGAAGTCCCAAAAGTAGGCCAAACCTGACCAAGGATCCTCAAACTTGGTCAAGGGCCAATAGGCCCCCAACAATCACCTGTGACTCGTCCCGAGTCACTCTGTTCTGGGTAGCTCTGCTTCGAAATCCTCGAGCTTGGTTCGAGATGCTTCGACCTGTTGCTGTGTCACGACCTCCTATTCGGAAAACTCTTGGATTACTGCTTCGTTGACAAGTTCCTCTAAGGATTGTTCAACTGTAGTGACGACTTGCTCCATTTCTATTCCTCGACCTTCAATCTCTACGAATAGTTGACAAACATCGTCCTTTAATTGGTTGGAGTCTCTGTGTCACTTCCATTACTCTACTATGAGTGGTTTTGACCTGCTATTGGGCATTGCATTCTTCTTGGATCGCTTCATCCTTTCGATTGCTGACAGGGGCTTCATCTGCGCCTGTATTGTTTCTTCTTGCTAATTTGCCTTATGGAGCTGTGACTCCAGTGCTTTTAATTCAGAATCCTCATTGAGTCACTCATAAGTCTTGGCACTACGATCACTTAGTTGTTTACATTCCATGACGAGGGACTTGATTCTTTCCACTGTGCTTCGAGCAGTTGCTTCTCTTTGATCTCGTACATCTGGTGGAGTTCTGGGCACTTTTCAGAGCTCTAAGTCTACTATTATTTACTGTAGCTTCTGGATAGCTTCTACGAGCTATGCTACTTGATGATCCACTCGGTATTCTGCCTTTGGCTCTAAGCCTCTCACAAAGCGAAGTGCTCTGTCGACTGCTTCTTTGACTCACAACTGTTCTGTGAGCAAATGTTATTTTTATTGCTTGGCCTGTGCTCTCACTTATTAAAACTTAGATTGAAGGTCCTCTTTCTCCTTTTTCACAACCCGACGTTTCTATACCATTTCTTATTATGCTTTCTTTAGGGCCACTATGGCCTGTTTTTTCTCTTCTTGTGCTCGACGAAGGTGGGATTTGGTCGCATCAGCTAGTCTGCAGAGTTGGGCATGCTCATATCCCAACTATGGTTCTTTTGATTGTGGGGGCGCAGTGGATACTGCACGGATGTAGTGAAGGGCCTACTGTACTCCTCTCAGCTCTGTCGTAATTTTGTCATACAAGTATTCTTACTTAGCTTCACTGTTATGAAAAATGTCTTGTGAAGCGTCTGATATGGCTGCAATGATGAAATGGAAGTCATCGATCGTGAGTACAGTCTGAAGCTTCGACTTGCTTACTTTGGATTTATTCCATGATGTAGGTTTCGTGGGGGAAACCTTCCTTTTCTTCGATGGATTTGCGTCATCAAGGGGGTTCTTTGGTAGGGTTAATTTTCCTTTCTCCTACTTCTCTTCATCCCTTGATTTTTATTCTTTCTCCTCTTTATCCACCTCATCACTTCCTCCTCTGCAAGGTGAATCCGAGGCAGTCTCTTCTGAGGCACTTCTTAGTTCCTATACGTATTCGTTGTTATTCCTTCTGCTACTACTGGGTGTATTATACTCCTCGTGGTTAACTACCGGGCTTCCAATGAGATTTGGGTCAGACAATTCTGCCTTAGCGACTGGTATAAGGAACTCTATGGGCTATTCCTTGATGATTTCTTCCAGGTCCTCCTCAGTGAGATTATAGTATGACTGAATCTATTCTTTATTCTCATCTGCGCATGATGTGATATATATGAAATTCCTATTTGCATGAAACTTCATAAGGGGTCTGAACCTTTCTAGAGTGTTTGGCGTCATCTGAGGGAATGATTCGATAGCCCTTTTCAGCTGTAGGTAGTAGGTATGGAATACTGCGTTCGATTTCCACTATTTTCCCATGTCACTTGAGTACCAGAGCGTGGCGAAATTCACAGTGAGCTGCTCGAACGACTCGATGTACGAAAAGGTTGCACCTTCCAGCATCTCCCAAGATGTAAACACGATGAGCTAGCTTTTGGACTAGCTTACCAACAATAAACTGGCAATTGAGTCTCACTGCACCATTCTGAATGGAGGCTACCTTGTAGCCTCGCACCCCCTTATCTACATAACCATAGATGTCTTTAATATTCTGTGCCAGGGTGCGATCTGCAGCCTTCCCTGGGTAGAAGTCCTGCAGGTCAGGTACCTGCATGCCCAGTCCGGTGATCCTATGGATCAGTGTCGGATCAACGGTAATACACCTGTCTAACCATAAATAACCACCGTGGAATCACGACAATAGGAGTTTAATGCATGTTTTGACCTCCTGGTGCCTTCCAAAGTGTGGAATTTTCATGACATTAAGGATAGTGGATTGGGCGATGTTCATGGTCCATGGATGGAGAATGATCTTTGATCTCTTTCCCTTCGTCTTAGTTAAGTACTTGTGAGGCATGAGAATTCCATAGGTCTTGCAGCCCCCTAGATTATATTCACTGATATTTAAGGTTGGAATCCTCTCCAACTATGGTCTGACTACGCGTATCCCCTTCTAGAGGTACACCATGATGATCATGTAGTTGAAGTCCCTCAGGACACTTTCATGATTCACCGCGTCGGCTATAAGCGAGATGTAATCGGGAAGAAGAGATAGTATTAACTTTTCATTCGCTAAGTAATCTCTGTGCTTGGTTCTTTTCTCATCTGCAACGTGGGATGGTCTAGATCCACGAGAAGTTGACGGGGAGGCTTGCACTCCTCGCATAGAAGAAGATTGAACTCCTATGGACATCACTCTCTCTTCTATAAGGTTGATTAGAATTTCTTTGACGACTTTCTCTATGGCACTGAGCTCGTCCAACATACACACTCATATCATATAACTTAGGTGGGTGAATGAATGCTCAAAGCAATGGAACAAGTGTCGATCTCAATAAACACAGTGCGGTAGCAATGAGTTCTCTTGTTGTCTCGGAGACAATTTGCAAAAGAGTTCTCGGTGCAATGGTCAATGGAATAAGTAGACAACGATGTAATGAATCTTCTGCATCATACAAGAGGCATTCATCAATGCAGTTCTATCCCTTACAGCATGGTCCCAATGGTTCGATGGCGAGATTTCTGGTCATAACTGCTGTTCTAACCGTTCGGTGCATTGGGCTAACGGTTATAATTATTTCAACGGATATATCACTCCGCCATGGTGAAGTGCCATCTTTTGTTGTTCTGATATCCCGACAAAATTCCAATTTTGCAAACCTTCCCTCTATAAAGTACCCTCTGGAACCTTCTGTAACTTTTCTATCTTTTCTCTCTTCTTACTGAGTTTTCTTGCCTTCTTCCCGGTGATCTTCGTCTCGATATTCCTCTTTCCATTTTGATTCTTATCTCCTTTTGGTATAGAAACTTCACACTGTTGAGATTATTTCATAGGGTTCAAGGGAAATACTTCTTCTCTGTATGGGGTAGGTGCTTTTCTCTTTTGTGAATCTTCTTGTGTTTGTTCAACTTCGACATCCAAGTTTATGGTTTTAAATAACTTAGATCTGTTCTCCTGTTCTTCAATCAAGTGCGCTATCCTCCTAGTCATGAAATCTTTTAATTATTGCTTCTTTTGTTCTAAGACTTCCTCTTCTTTTATTCTGGTATGATTTCTCTCAACCCATGGTTTTCCTAATAACGTAGCAAATGGGGCATTGTTCTCGATAAATTTAACAACCTCAAAATCTTCCTTCTGTCGTAGTTCCATGAGCACTCATAACAATCTGGGCGAGTCTTCCACATAGGGTTATCAACTTTCCTCTAAATAATTCTATTATTCCTAATGAAGGAATCATAGCAGGCTTTCCTAAAATTTCCCAAGTTCTTTCTGTCATGATATTCACTTGTGTTTCTTCATCTAGAACACAATCTATGTCGAAGTCTCCTATTTTTGTTTCTATGCACTCTTTTTCTTTGAATGTCTCTAATAATTTGATATTTTGGTGATCATTTAGGGTTTCTTTCATTTGCAGTAATACAATCTCTGATTCTTTCTGGGGTTCTGCCGTGGTCTTAGCTTCTTGATCTTCCTAAGGGTTTTCTTGTCTCATATTCATTCTTTCAACCTTAGCAATCATTCTAGGGAAATCCAAAACTTCATGATCCATAGCTTGATAACAAAGACAAATAGGTCTTCTACTAGGGCATTCCTTAGCAAGATGTCCTGGTATTCTACAATTATAAAAAAGAGTTAATCTTCTCTTTCTTTGAAATGATCTCCAACCTTTCTCGTACTGCGCACTAGGATCATAGTAGCTAACCTGCAAAAAATTCTTTCTAGGTTCCTGCATCCATTTGTTAGTCCAAACATTCTTTCTATGCATAGGAATAACATATCTTTCATTATTTTTATCAGGATTACTCATATCAAACCTTATTTCATTTAGATGTGCCCTACTTTTCAAGATAGGACAAAATTTATCAAGCATACCTAGATCGATACTTTCGAAACAAAAATTTCCACTTATCTTTCCTTTTTCAATAAAAAATTTTCACTGTTCTGACCTTTAAAAAAACATAAAGCCTTCAGATATTACCTCTTTTCTTCTTAGCACAAAGCTTCACAAGCTAAGTAGACTACTGTGCACTAAAGCAATATATCTACGCACATAGCTTTCTTTTCTTCAATTCCCAACAATCACAGTTTCATGTCCTGACAATGGAACCATTTGTTGGCACAGGGGTAGACCCAGGGTTTAATGCTACAACAATGCACCAATAAAACCCTAACTACCAGCCCTTTCGACAACACCTGTGAAGTAGATGAAGTCTCACTTGAGGTAGAGGTAGGGGTGGT